>JAMQGT020011969.1:77500-180073 GCA_024447675.2 Pterophyllum scalare
TTCATATTTGATTTGTTTCTTTCAGTCTTTGGTGAATTGACCCTTTGACTTGTTCAGTGATGCTGAGATGAAACCCAGTTTGAACTGTAATTTTATTAAAAGCTCCGTGTGTGTTTTAGTGATGCGACCTGACCCCTTCACCGGAGCAGAACACAAGTACGTCTTTTAATTTCTTGTTTTTGTTTCATTGTGCATTTATGAATGTGTGTGTGTGTGTGTGTGTGTGTGTTACGCACTGACTTGCCACTTCTTGGCTCCGGTGCGTCGTACGGCAGCGTGTGTGCAGTCTTCCTCCCTCGAATAAACCCTGTTGTTCTTGTTTTTGTTGCTGTTTTGGTGAAATAATCACAGTTGTCGGCGTCAACGGTGACCACAAGCCAGAGGCATTATTTACTTTGTGAAAGGCGAGCATTGTTAGAAGGTAGGAGCAATAATAAGGAGTAGATGTTTAAAAAGAGCTCTGAAAGTTTCATACAAAAGAATAATAGCTGGAGCAGAAGCAACATAAAGCGAACAATAGATCTGTATTACATGTGGAGGCTGTTAGCTTTTATCAAACACCCATAAATGATACAATTGTTACCACCTCAGTTCTATAAAGAGTATTCGTACAGTGTAACATGAACCATGTAGCGCCAGATAAAAGTAACTCTTTCCTTAATGTGCTTGATATTTTGAGGTAAAGACCCCACTACAGAGAGAGACGGCACCTCGGTGAGCCCCTGTGAGATTCTGGGGGGAAAAAACGCTGTAACAGGAAAAGACTTGTAGCAGAACCAGGATCCAGGATGGGGAGTGAAGGGACTGAGATGGGGTAAAAAAAAACAGAAGCATACCCGTGAACACCAGACACAAACGCTGCTTAGACAGCTGCCTTTCCTGAAAGTTATAAAAGCTTTATTCCATGCAGCAGTTTGGTTTTCAGCAGTCAAAAACTAAAAGCTGCTTCATCAAAAATGTTTGTCCTGCACTTGGAACACTGGAAGACCCCTGAGTAATGCACAGGAAGCATGCCAGGCTTGATAAATACATTTAAAAGAGCGGTGAGGAAGCACAACTGAAGAGTCCATGTTCGGAGGCAGATGGGGTAGTGGATGATAGACCCAGAGACAAGAGTGTGAGTCCTCTGATGCCAGCTTTTCAACCGAGGGCTGGGTTTTTGGTCTCTGCTGTGATTTCTCACCAAACTGAAAAGTCAAATCATCTGGAGCAAAAAAAAAAAAATTTAGAAAACGTTTATCAAGAATATTTCTCTTCAAGCTATAATTTCATTTCAAACCCTCCAGTGTGGCTGAATTAAAATAATTCTGCAAAGAAGAGTGGGTTTCCACAGTGATGGGAAGGAGTTTGTCACGTGGGTTAGGCTTTTCCGTCTTATCAAACGAAGTTATCATTTAAAAACTGCATTTTGTATTTACTCAGGTTATCTTTGACTAGTATTACATCATAGCTCTGAAACGTGTGACATCAGAAAGGGGGGGACATACTTCTTCGGAGCGCCGTCATTGAGATTATAACCAAAATTCCTCCAAGAACGGGAGCTTGTAATTGGACGGCGGTAACGATGATTATGCCCTTTAATGTTGTTGTTCCTACTCTGTGGGAACTTGCCGCCATGATTACCTGGTTGCCTTGGAGATGCCCGTCGAATGTCTCTCTGTTTGACCAAACTTAATTAATGCTTCTTCCTGCCTTTGTCTCCTTCTCCCGTCTCTCTTCATTCATTTACTTCTTCGCTTGTTCTTTGCCGTCCTTCACCTTTGCCTTCCTCTACTGTTGTGCTGGTTTGTGCTTTGCATTTTAAGCCTCCCTGTCTGTCTGTCTGTCTGTCTGTCTGTCTGTCTGTTATTTTTGGTTGTTTTCTGCACTCCCTTTTACTCTTCTTGCTCCTTCTTTCCTCTCCAACACTTCATGACCTTTAATCTCCTCTAAAAGGCATTTCAGGGTGTATCTGTGTGTGTGCAGCTACTCAGTGTATTTACCTGGATTTAAATGTTGACATATCAACAGGATTTATAAATATTTTTACAAGCAAGTGTGCATGTCTAAGCAGCTTGCAGTGCATGTGGGTTGCCACACCAAGACTAAGAACGACATGACTTTGCAGCCAGTTGCCTCATTATAGTATTTAGTCAGGCTTATGTTTATACATCAGGCTGTGGGATGGGATGGATCTAAGCCTGTTTAAACACATCCTGTGCTCAGTGTGTGGCTCAGCTGTGTTACGTGTCAAAGAGCAACTTGTGTTTGATTCAACAACTGGAACAAAGATGGAGACGGAGAAAGATTAAGGTGGTAAAAATAGCAGGGTCAGAGGCCACAGAGTCGGTGCGCATATCTCAAGCACTTTCTAAACCTATTTTTAAAAAGCAACCTATAAATAAAGAAGTATAGCTGTGTTATTTATTATTTGAAAATGCTTTTTGTTCCAATATGGGAACTCATTATCTACTGACCTATGGTGCCGTCCAGAGCACGGTTAACGCCCGAATCGTTAAAGGCAGCGTGAGCGCAACCCCGCCGGGGGAGCGGGAAGGGGTAATAAGGCAAGGCAGCCGTGCCTTGTGTGAGTTAACCGTTGGCCTCTGTGGCAGTATTTCAGGGCTTTTGACATAGCCAGTGGCTATCTGGACAAAGACTTCCTGTTCTGTTCTCCGCTCATTGTCTATGAATGCAGAAAGCTCACTTGTAGTCACAGCCTGTAATTTAAAAACTGAATTTGGGCAGAGAGAGTACGTCTCCTGCTCTACCACACACCTGCTTACATTACATCCAGAGCCTGCTTAAAGTGAATGATTAATACAATTCGGGCTATAAGTTGACCATAAATGGAAACCAAATTATTTCCAATACCAAAGCTCTGGTCCTGTGCACACATGTATTTATATGAAGCTGTCTGTTTTTAGAGATTCCTGAGGAAACGGCTGCCAATGAGAGCTTATACAGTAGGTTTATGCTAGCCTTCAGGACCCTAAAGGTGAATGTCATTCAGATTGCAGTTCACTGAAGAGATGGAAAAATGCCTACAAACAAAAAAATCAGAGCCAGACGGATAAATGTTTTGTGCAGGAAGGTGCATGCAACTCACATATTTCTAGCTATACATTTAGACTACATCATAAATTATTGTGTACTGTAAAAAAAATTGTTTTTTTAAATGGCGACACTCTTGTTGTTCTTTGAATAATACTGAAAGGCACAATTTAAGGTAGATTTTGCTTTGAGATACAGAAGAATTGTCCTGACTAACAAGCTAACCTTTTAAATGTCATAGACCTGATCTGATGTCAGCGGGATGCAGCTGTTCCAAATGAAACAGCTGCCGGATCACCTGAGTGAGGGATTAGTACCTAAATCAGAAAGAGCACGTCTGTGATTTTATTTTTTATTTCTACTGATTCTACTGCTATGCTATATGGAACACACAGAGCAGATCTGATATGAAGTGAAGTTTCCTCTTATCTTAAAAAAAAAAAAAAAGTGGGGGAGGGGAGTGGGTGGAAGTGAGGTCATGCAGGTCCCACACCTTGTTTCTTACTTGACTGAGCATTCAGCACCCTTCACCCCTGGGCTCTGTCCACTGTGTCCACCTCTCTGCAGGTGTGTGTGTGTGTGTGTTTTGTGTGTGCACATGTAGGTGTAACCACAAAAGGAAGCTGAACACAAAACACCACTGAACGAAAAAAGGACAGAGTGGGGCTCGAGAACGGGGAGAAACGAAACTGAAATTCAAGGACAAATTTTAGATGTTCGGCAGTCACCTCAAATGAGGTGACTTGATGCACGTGCTTTAGAGTAGCAAGGTTTAATGTCTTAAGGAAAAAAAAATCTCCCTGAGATTCAATTCAGTTTTAATTTATATAGCACCAAATCACAACAAACAGTCGCCTCAAGGCGCTTTGTATTGTAGGTAAAGACCCTACAGTAATTACAGAGAAACCCAACAGTCAAAACGACCCCCTATGAGCAAGCACTTGGCAACAGTGGGGAGGAAAAACTCCCTTTTAACAGGAAGAAGCCTCCAGCAGAACCAGGCTCAGGGAGGAGCAGTCATCAGCCGTGATCGGTTGGGGCTGAGGGGAGAGAGACAGGACAAAAGACATGCTGTGGAAGAGTAATAATTAATGATTAAATGCAGAGTGGGGTATAAACAGAGTAAAAAGAGGTGGATGAAAAGAAACTCAGTGCATCATGGGAACATGATGATGATGACGGGATGGAATGCAAACTTGAGTTGTACTCTTTGGCTACACCGAATGCATATCTCCAGTAGCTACACCCGCGCCTCGTGCGTCTCAGGCAAAGCGAGACGGTGAGCGTTAGTATAATGGAGGCAGCATAGCTGTGAAGGTTTTCCACTGGGTTTATGCAGTAAAGGTAAATTAGGACCTACAGACTGCAGTAAACTATGTGAGCAGTAAAGCTACTAAGCAACTTCAAGCTGATATAAATAAATAAATAAATGCTGATGCTAGAGTCATTCCCTATATTCTATCAGAATATAGGGAATGACTCTAGATAAAAAAGAGCTGTGCATGCAGCGTGCACAAAATGAATCTATTTTTACACTTGAGGAACATTCATGAAGCACACATGCACCACTTAGGGTCTGGTATAAACTCTTTTATTGATTATCAATGTTGCAGCATCTGCAGGCGCCACATGCACAGAGTTTAAAGACTGAACTCGTATCCAGTCCACCCCCGCGTCTCCAGTCACAATATCTACTACCTTACCGCCTCACACTGCGTAACCTCATTGAGCTTCCTGCGGTAGTACGGAGTGTGGGCATTTATTAATGTGAAAGCATCAACAGTTGCCCTTGGTAGATTGGGGAATGAGTAAAGATGGGAGTGCTTGTGAATTTAATGTGTTCAAATTTTCTTATGTTTACATTCAGTTTTACTCACTTTGTATTTTTTCTTTGCTGAAGACTAACAAACACTTTTGCCAGTTGTTTGCAAAACTGCATTGTTGTTTATCTTTTTGTACTGATTAGTTGTTTAATCAATGTCATTATTTTCTAAGGAGATCAGTATTTTTTTTGTTTTTAATGCAAAACCAGCATCTGCAAAGCCAAAGCTGGAGGAAAAAAGTGTATTGAAGTTGTTTAAAGTGGCACAAAATATAACGCTGATGAATACTGGACTGAGCTGCAGAAATCCAGAGGGTCAGCCATCATATGAGACCCGAGGGTCATATAGGATATTTGTCTTTAACTTTCTCCTGAGATGCCTAGACTGAATCTGAAGGCATTCCTATGTTTTAAATTGACAGATAATTGGGCTTGACCGAAAGAATTAATCAGTCGCACACAGCAAAAAAGCAGATGTACATTTGTAGCCTGTGGTAATACAGATAAAAATGCAACAGCACTGAGACGCCCATTTTAATGATTCTGAAATGTCTGAATGGAAAATACAAGAGTTGCACAAAAATGTCAAAAAGTGCCCATCAATTACACACACACACACACACACACACATGCACACACATACACTGTCCAGACTGTGGTTTTATCCCCAGGCTGTGGTTCCCATTAACAACCTGTATCTGCTGCAGTGTTAACCGCCTGTGGTGCCAATCAGCTGGAATACCAGTTTACAGCCAGTGGCGGGAGCCGGAGCTGTTGTATCTTACTATCGCAGTGTTTTTCTTTCTCCCGTTTCCTGCAGGGAGAAAGATGGAGAGAAGCACGCAGACAATCAGAGGATTGTGGAGGGAAAGATAAAGAGAGAGGACATGGGGCAGAGAGTAGTGGTAACACAGTTAAGGAAAATAAACCTCCTTGGTGGATTGTTGAGTTAATTTAAAGTGAGTTATTCTGTGCCCGTGGAGACGGAATAACAAGAATAGTTTCCTGAAACATTGCTGGAAATTTTTCTTTTCTTCTTTTCTTTTTGGAAACACCAAAACCAAAACTTTATTCTCCTTCACTGTATTGCATGGTTAAGAAACTGACAGTATCAAAGGTGAGTGAAACAATAATCTACAAGGAGGCCGTTAATCAACAAATATGCTACATAAACAAGGCTCCAAAGCCACTTCATAACTCCATGAATTCAGTGTGATGGTTTTTGGGTGATGTGTGAAATGTCCTTTTAATTTTGACTATGATGCAGAGAATTTCCTTTAAAAAAAAAAAGAGCAATAAATGAGCCCTGAGTTCCCATCAGCCCCCCTGTCAGCTGCGTTTGCCTGTTATTTGTTTGTTTGGTTCTAATTGGTGCAACATCCAGCCTCAGTGTGGGGAGGAGGTGGCGAGAGACTGATCACAAAGAGGCTGCAGTATAAGCAATATGCCAACTACGCTGTTTAATGATGGCTGCCAGGACTGTGTGTGTGTGTGTGTGTGTGTGCAGCTGTGCATGCTTAAGTAAAATGATGAATATTGTGGTTCTGTATAATAATGAAGCTGTAACAGATAAAGGACTCGAATAAATGGCATTTTATTCTTACATCATTCTTATATCATTCAGTTTGGCTGTTATTTCTTTCAGAAGTCACTTTTCATAATGCTCTGGCATTTATTCTTATATTGTCTCTAAATAAGCTTAAAAAATTAATTCAGTCAGGCGGTGCCGACTGTGGAATTAAAACTGATGAACGAACTTAATGAGTTTAGATTTATTAACTCGCATCATCTGATTCCATCACCATCAACTCACCACACAAATACTTTGCAAAGTGCGTCTATGCAGCATGAAAACATTCATATTTCAGACGAAACTTTCAAATCAGAAGTCGTTGGAACAAGTCAGCGGCTCCCTGAGGCAGGATGCTCGACGGTTATAATAAATAGCAGAGAGAAACTCAGACTGGGACTCTACTTTTTTTAAGTCCACAGTTATCACATATTGAGCTGTCTCATCAACCCATGTCCAACAGCAGTTCTCCAGCAAGCAACATATTTACTTTACTGTAAGTTATTCCAAGTTATCCTTCCATTCAGTTTTATTTACAGTAGCAGTCAAGAGTGTGTCCATACTGTGTACTGATGCTGCCAAATCACAACAAACAGTCGCCTCGAGGCTCTCTATACTATAGGTAAAGACCCTACAATAAGTTACAGAGAAAACCCAACAAGCATTTGGTGACAGTGAGAAGGAAAAACTCCCCTTTAACAGGAAGAAACGCCTGGCAGAACGAGACTAGAACATGACTAAGGTTAGCTGACGACACAGGTTGAGCACTTCAAAGCTGAGGATTTGAACCCTTTATTACTGGAGACAAAACCAGAACTAACACAGCAAACCGGCATTAAATGTACCTCATCAGTAGAAACAAATAAAACAATGCACGGCTAATTTAAACTAGTGCTGTCATGTGGGAACGGTGTGGCAGGCAGGGTGCAGAACTCCAAGGCAGACTGAACTTTAAAGGTGGCTTTACTGTAGATAACGTGAAACGTAACGCAGAGGAATGGCACTGTAACGAAACTGAATGGAAACCAGGACAAGACCACACCTCGATGAGCGAGGACGCGACAGAGGGAAACGCAGACAATATAGACACGGGGAATGACGAGGGATAACAGGAAACAGCTGGGGAGAGCAGGTGGGCAAAATCAAACCAATGAAAACACAGGAAGCAAAACTCAACACAACACACAGGGAACACAGGACTGTCAAACTAAAACAGGAAGTAAGCAGACCAGACACAAACGCAGACTAAACACAACATGAGGAACAGACTAGACGAGAGACCAGGAACTAAGAGACACTGAAACACTGAGACGCAGGAAGACAACAGGATACAAAACCCAGACTAAACTCAAAACCATAACAAACTGAAGATCTACACGAGAGAAAACTAAACCTAATCAGAGAGAGAACTTAGACTTCCGGGCCATCGGCCCAGGACCGTGACAGGTTCTTCCCAAACTATTTCTGGCGTGCTCCACTTCAGAAGCAGAGAGAGGTTCACAGGTTTTATCCACAACAAAAGGGCGACGAGCTGAATTTTACTTGAATGAAGGTCAAAACTCCTGCCTGCTCATTTCCCCTTGAAGAAAAGTCATATGCTGAGCTTAGCTCCACTTCACGTCTTCCTTCAGTTCCTTCTGGTGAATTTTTATTCACCACTTTGAACTTTTCTGTTCATGATGCAAACATGTTTATTTATGCAAATAAAAAAGGTCAGAGAGCAGTCAACAGTTCACACAATGATACTATTGTTAAATAGTAATAAGGCTTTCATGCATCCTGTATTCCAAATCATTATTCTGCACTGTTTTTTTTTTTTAATAAGGCCTGCTGACTCAGCGCACATAAAGACCTGATTTATTCTGTCCACTATTCCAGACTCACTGTGTTACACTTTGATTCATCCTCACACGCCTGCGCTTAAATGTGCACGTGTCACCTGTTCATGTCAATGAAATGAAAGTGAATTACTCACATTTACCATGTAAGTGCTTTTGTACGATTTCTGCACATTTTTCAGACTTCCCACACATTCAAAACATGCGACATAAACACGTGTTCTGGGGCTGATGGAAACAATGTGTTCTTTCACTGTTTCACTTACAGTATTAACAATAAAATGAGTTATTCCGCAGAAAAATGTTTCCCATCAGTTTTATATGTATTACATTACTGCTGCAGATGTTGAAGTTTGAGCTCATCTTATATTCAATATATTTAATGTTGCGTTGGGTAGTTTAATTATTAATCTTGTCGATATTCTACATCTCCACGTTGAGACAGGACCACAAATTTCCTAAAAAAACATATTTGATGAGCTCAGGCTCAAGTATATAAAATCATATACAAACAGAAACGCGTGTGCTCTGAACATGGAGGCCACTCTTTTGGGGCTTCATATCATTTTATGTTCGTATCCTGAGCCAATTATCAACATAGATCTCAGGAATCCGAATCACCTTACAGTCTCACCTTCACTCCGGGCCTCAGATGAAGAAAAAAAAAACTGCTGAAATTAGAAAATAATTGAGCTGTGTGCCACACACGGGGCTGACGTGCATAAGAAGCAGCTGATGAGCACAGCATCGCGTGCCCGTCTCAGTTTGTTTTGATTGGAGTGGACTGCAGATAAATTGGTTAGGCGAGACAGCGAGGAATCAGCTGCCACTGACAACTGACAGACTGGCACCGATCCGCGAGTGAGACAGGAAGCACTCGGTCTTCGGTATCCGGTGTTTGTGAGGGATTCGGTTCAAATCAAGTGGCACTAGAGTGCGTGTTTCATGTGTTTTTAAGAATATGTGTGTGTTGTGCTGAATGTAGGTGAAGCAGGCTGTGCTAAATCCAAAGTATGGCCGTGTGGTAATCATGCATATATGCATGGCCCTTTGCTGATTGTGTGTAAATGTAGTTTGATTGAACAGGAATTATAATCAGACTTTAAAGTTTCTCATTAGAAGTCAAGGTTGCCGTAAAACACGTCCTTAAACCGAAAACCTCGACTGCCGGTGACTCTAAAATAAAACAGCACTGCACGTGAAGCATGTAGCAAGAATAATGCGAGACTGTTTCCACATCCGTAAAGTTTCTCAGTGACTCAAATCTGCATTTGTGCTAATGGAGCAAATCAGACACAAAGCAGCTGCTTCAGTTCGATGGGAAGATTGTGATTCAGCTGCAACCTGCAGAGCTCAGACTCAGCCGTGGTGTCTTCTGCCTGCGCTGAGAAGACGAGCTCAGGGGAATGCACTGTGTCATAGAAATACGGTGAAACGGGTCACTCCAGCAGAAAGTCCACCCCCCCATTGATGCGAGGTTTGTAAGAGTGTGTGTTATTTCACCAGACAAACCCAGAGTGGACAGATTTCAACAGCTCAGTCCTTAATCTTCTCGAGGAGGATAAATGAAGCACGCCTCTGGAAGCAGTGTGTTGGCTGCGTGTCTGAGTGCCCCTTTCTCACTTATTAGTATTTCCTTAAGTGTTGATCCCAAAATCCACAGCTGCAGAGATGAAGGTGGTGGAAAAACAAGTAAAACACAAGAAATCCTGTTCGATTTCTACAAAATTATAATTGTATTTATGCACACGCAGCCGTTGGGGCACTCGGGTGTGTTTCACTCTGATGAATGCGGGGTCGTTGCCACACTATCGTGACCCTCGGTGGCCTTTGCTGTGGCAAAGACACAAGCCAGGCGCCCAAACCCAAACCGTTCCCAGAACACTCGGATCATGTCTGATCATATTTATTTAACTGGGTCAAATTTTTACTTTTTATCAAATGACTTCCTCAAAGCCACACCTGTACCTTCAACCTGCCGGGGGCTCCATGGCAACAGAATATGGAAATCACAGGTTGCATTGTGTTCTCCTCCCGCGCTTCCTGTGGCAGTAGTGAAAAAATAGAATTAAAAAAAGAACCACACCAGCTTTTTCAGTTTTCACCAGGGTCATTTTATCCAGTCCTGCATGAGATTCAGTACAAAATGAGAGTAGAAATAGAAATAGAATAGAATAGACAGCTTTTATTATCATCAAACATGGAGAATGATAAAGTGTAGCAGCCGCCACAGGTCAGTTCCTGTTCTTTAAAAAACCTAAACCAGAAGAAAAATACTGTAAAATCAGCCTGTGTACGCTGCAAAGAACAGGAGTATAAATATCAAAGAAAGCAAGACAAATGTGACAAATATACAAAATGTGAGGAGGTCGAGTGAGGAGGTCGAGTGAGGAGGTCGAGTGAGCAGCGACTCAGTGAAGCTATTAGCGTGCAGTGCTCAGGAGTGTGATGGCCCCGGGGTCAAAACTGCTCCTCGGCCTGTTGGTCCTGCCCTTGTGGGACCTGTGGGAGACTCTCCCCTGATGGCAGCAGGCTGAACAGGTGCTGAACAGGTGCTGAACAGGGTGAGGGGGGGGGGTCTGCCGCGAGGTAAGGGGCTCCTGACCGAAGGAGGTCAAGAGTTAGCGAATAATTTAGTAAAGGTGAAGGATTTGGTTCATTGTAATTTAGCTCTCAATGAGTTCAGTGTCACTAAACTCTGTGTTCAGATTGGTTTCCACGTTAAACGGCCGCACGTGCTCCGCGGCTCTGGGAACGTGGAGTTGGCGATGCCACTTTTGTGTCATCACTGTTCACATGGAAGACCCCGCATTATGCACTGGAGGAGTGGCTCTTTGGACATATGGCTGTTTACATTTCATCAGTACTCACAGACTGAAGGACGATGATGTGAGCGGTGATTTCAGAGGACTTGTTTGCTTGCTCTGCCAGCTCTGCTGACTCTTAGTTTACAACTTGGTACAATTTAAACAATTTGACTTTAAATCAATAAAAAGAAAAACCGCACAACTGAACTCGTGCTTTTATTCGTTTGACTGTTTTTCAGCAGTTTATTATGATTTGTCAACACGCAGTTTATTGTTCGCCATTATTGTTTCTTTTACAATAAAACATTTTTGAAACAAAGCAAAGTGAAGAGCTGGGGGGGGGGGTGAAGCAGAGACGCTTTGAAGGAGAGAAACAGACTGAAGGTGGAGAAAGCGTGAGAGACAAAGAGAGGTGGGGCTGTAATGAAAGAGCTATTGATTTTCTATAGAAGCTCTTTAATCAGAAGCTGTACTGACACATCCTGAAGAAGGATATATACGTGTGTGTGTGTTTGTGTGTTTGTGTGCGAGGCCGAGCACATTCAAATTACACCTCATTTCATTGTAGACACCTTCAGTTTGCGTATGAGTTTTATGTTGCTTGTGTGTCTCACTGTGCATGTTTGTGTGTTATTTTGGGATATGCTATGCGTGTGTGTGTGTGTGTGTGTGTGTGTGTGTGTGTGTGTGGCAGGCAGTAGATAGATAGATGAGGCTGCCCAGTAGATGGATGAGTGGAACAACCAGTCGTTCATCATCTGGAGAACGAGGAATTCAGGAAACGCTGTGAGGGAGGGGGAGGGGAGTGAGGAAGAGGAGGGATGATGGCGAAGGTGGAGGAGAAAGGGAAGGTGCAGAAGGAAGGACAGCGGGATAGTTTGAAAGAAAGGAATGAAAAGAAGAGAGCACAGGAGTGGGAAAGATGAGAAAATGGAAGGAGAGAGGATGGAATGCAATTCTAAAGTAATAAAAAAGGGGGATGAGGGGAAAACAGGTGGGTGGAAAGAACCAAAGGGTAAAGGATGGAAAACCGAATGGAGAGAAGAGAAGGAAAAAGGAGGGGGTTCTGTGAAACAAGGACTACAGGGGAGGTGAGGAGAGAAAAAGAAGGAAGAAGGGGAATTTAGGGAGGGAAATGCAGACATTAGATAAAAAAGACACAAAATTATGAAGGGGGGGGGAGTTCAAGATGGAGAAACGAGGACTGGAGTTGATTTGAATGTTGGATACTGTGCATGCTGACTTGCATAACACTTGTGTTTGAGCTATAGATTAACTTGAACATCACAAAATATCATCGTGAATGTTGGAGTTGTAAAAACGGTGAACAGGAAGCTGAACCGGTTCACCTCCAGTCTGCTCCACATGGAGGCGGATACATTCATTCCTGAGGCTCTAAATTTTTTATTTAATGAAACATAGATTGCCCTCTTATTAATTGCCTACCTGAGCCGATAGTGAACTGATGTCGAGTCTGCGGTGATTGCGGAGCAGAAAACAGTGCAGTATTGATCTGTTCATTGGCTTCCCTGGTTCCAGGAACAACAGTTCATTAATGCAGTCTAAGAGGGACTATCCGTCTCTATTACTGCCTGTTGGCCTGCATGGCAATGATTTATAGGCAACCTGTGGAGGCAGTGGAGACAGCTAATGTTGCCCTGAGTGGGAATTGAAGACTTATCTGGGATGAAACCAGTGGTGAACCGTGGGCTGTCGAACACGTAACTATCACCATTTGAAGCACCGATATTGTCAGAATCCTTGTCTCTGATACTTCCCGAACGCAGCTTCTGTATCTTCATCCATCCCTTACTCGTCTTCCTCCTGAGTGCCATGCACAGAGAAACTTTGATTTAAAAAAAAAAATATATATATATATATATATATATATATATATATATTTTAGGAGAGAATTCATTCACGGCAGTGAGGAAAAGCTTTGTGACCATATTGGGTGTTTTATTCCCCTTGAATATGGTGGGAATTTCAGCTGAATAACAACAATAAGGATAAAAGCGCTGATTTATTTTAATCCCTGCACTCACACACTTCCATGTTTAGTACATCTCAGCCTTGTCCTGAACGCAGGCCGCGTGCTGCACGGGCCCGCGTGCGCTGGTAGATTAATGGGCTTACTCAGCTCTGTAATTACAGCAGGTCGCTTTACTTCTTCACATCCACCACAGAACAATTTCTGCATTTTCTTTTTAGCAGGTTATGAAATTGAAAGAACAATTTCCAGAGAATCGTTATGAGTGTGTGTACATAATATTTTGAGGGGGTCAAAATTACAATTAATTTCAAGCGGTGTCAGATAAATAACAACAATGCAATATGCTTGCAGATAATGGTGTTTGTTTCTAGGAAGTTCACTTTGGTTGGACACCAAATGAGAAGAACTGTCTATAGTTGGTAAATAACTGAAATATGATTCCAAAATGCTGCTTTTAAAATATTAAACGTACATCATCACTGTCTGAAGTTCAAAGCACTCCAGAAATTATTTTGTGAAAGGCTGTGACGCTCTAATTGCGAAGGAAAACAAACCACCACACAACAAAAGGAGCTCAGAGCCGAGCGAGTCGGTGCGGTTCTGCTTCACGCCGGAGGAAAGGCAACAAGAGTTTTCTGGTAATTGTTTCCTCTTTTTTTCTTTAAGAAAATAAAGGATTATACGAATTTTCAAAAATGCATATTTTATTTACTCGATTTGAACTGGACGTCCTGCTATAAATGAGATAATCATGTGGTTCACTGGTGAGAAACTGAAGCCTACATGTAGCTCTGTCTGCAGCTCGCTCACTGCATAATTAGCCTGCTAGTCCTGGACGTGCCGAGGAGTGCGCTGTTTGACTCGATGACGGGCTGAACAGTTATTTCATCAGGCCGCAAGAGTCTGAGTGCTGTTAATGTTGTGTGTGAAAGTTTTTGCCGGTGCAAATCAGTCAGATGTCACTGGGCATTTCTGTGTTATCCACCTCTGAACAACCACAGCTTGATAAAATCTGCAAATGGGAACAAATCAGACTCCACCATGAAAACTGAAAAAAAAGATAAAACTAAACAGAAAAGAGCCTCTAAAGACACTAAAATAAAAAGAAACTAATGTAGAATACAAATGTCATATATGCATATATGTGCATATATGTGTATATATAGCCCTGCTCCTGTTTTATTATCTTCTGCCAGTTTGGATTTTAGTTCGGTTTTTGTAGTCTTTGCATCCAACCCTGACAAAGGTTAGTTTTTTTTTTGTTCTTTTAGCCTGTGTAGTATCCAAACACCGTACACCACACTCCACCGAAGCTCACCGAATGTCCACAGTTTCTGCTACTTTCAAGCATACCAGGCAGTGGGTCGATACGGCCTTCTTCCAGCAACAACAGAAAAAGGAACCGTGACACCGACACTGTTATTGCAAAGGTTTTGGAGAAAAGCATCACGTGGGCGGTTGGATTCGTTCTTCAGCTTTAGCAGAATGGTTTGTGAACGTAACCAGACCTTCAGTGGAAAAGTGGAAGACCAGAACATATTCAATCTATAAAAGACTCGTGCGGTTCGGTATAAAAACTCCAAACTTTTTAAGGTTCTGACTGTAGTGACACTTCGTGAAACTTGAATGCACTCCATATTTATAGTACTTTTGTCATGCCCAGGTTACAGCCTAACTCGATAGTGTTTCTATAGTAACAGATGGTTGAGCTCTCCCTGATTCCCCTCTCTCTTGCTCTGGACTCAAAAGCCACATTTCTCTGCACAGTTCACCAAATCTCAGTGATTATACATGAATGCAACTTGTAGGCCGCTGGGACTTGAAGTGGCATCAGTCAGTTGGCTCTGCACTGATCTGCCAGAGCAACAACAGGGAAGGTGGTGTTAGGAGGAGGAAAGAGAGACAAATAGGGATAAAGAAAGAGACCGATGGAAATGGGAAAAGGTGGAGGTGGAGAGAAGAGACTGCAGTGCATTAGCTTAAGTAGACGGTGCTGTTTTTAATCCTTCAATTCTCAAACTGAAAACGTGAGCTTGACTTGGACTCCTTTGGTAGAAAGTAATGACAATATAATTATTTTTACTTGAGAGGATATGGTGATTATGGTAAATTAAAGTGAAGTTATAAAAAAGTGAGGTTGAATGTTTGAGAGTGAGATTTGGCTGGTCTTCCCCTTCAAATAGATGTTTGGGGATTGGTTTGGTCTGAGGCTATAATGGTGCAGTTAGCACTAGTTTAGGGTAAGGCTACGGGCTCGACATCTAAGCACTAAGAGCAAACGCTAAGGGAATGAAGTGCAAAAACGTGAGTGAGTTTAATGGTAGGGAGTGTTTGCGGCTTTTGTGTTTTACTGCCATTTTTAATAAGCAATTTCCACTTCCGTGAGTTAGAGTCTGGACACGTGATTTTCATAATCGCAAGCTTCCGGCCTTCATTTCCATGCAGATTTACGTGTGAAGTGAAATCTGGTGTGTATGCGTTCTAGCCCAGCCTGCAGCCTTGCTCGGGGGCTTTCAGCTTCACTCTTCAACTATGCACCAAGCCAGAAACCCGAGTTTAAGTGTATGTCTCTGTGCCTTTTGTGGATCTGAGCTTGTCCTCACATCCAGCCACAGCTGTTACCTCAAGCTACAATTCTGTGTGTACATCAGGGGCAGTGTGGGGTGCTTGTGTCGTAAAGGGTTGGGCTTCATGAATGGATTGGGTTGGAAAAAAGGAAGAAAATAATTTCAGCTAGCTACAAAGGGTGTTCTGTGTGTCCGAGTTTAATGTGTGGTGCACATGCAATAATTCACATACTCCTGCTTACGTTTGGATTTTATATTGTGTAGATAGACGTGCTTTTCAGTATGATGGAAGCATCGTTCATTCAGGTCCAAACATGTGTGTCTCTGAGAGAGAGCGAGGGGAGAAAATAATTGCCAGCCTCTGTTTGAAGGTCAGATATTCAACATAGGAGTTGTAGCTAATAAATAATGAGTCTAAGGCTGGTTTGGCTTAAATAAACTCAGTCCTGTTTTTTAATGGGCACATCTCATACACAAACACCATGACAATACATCACCCTATGGCTCCAAATCGTGTGTGTGTGTGTGTGTGTGTGTGTGTGGGACAATGGTTTCCTCATTTTATTGCATTTGTCCAGTTCTGTCTTTTTATCTCTGCAAAACACATGAATGCTTCCTTTCCTTTCTTTTCCTTTCCTTTCCTTTCCTTTCCTTTCCTTTCCTTTCCTTTCCTTTCCTTTCCTTTCCTTTCCTTTCCTCAGACACACACACTCCCCAACAAACACACAAATTGACTGTGCTGACTGATAAAGGCTTAAGACACTAACCTTGGTTCAAACAGTTCAGATCCTTCTTTCAAAGGTTACTAATGAGATGAATACCAGCTCCACCTCAGTATGCTTCCTGCTGCAGTTTGACAACCATCAACTGTCTGAATCTGTACCAGGCTCCTTGGTGGAATGCAGTGTATATAAGTTTAACTACAGTCTCAGAAATTAGCATAGTCTGTCATACCAACATAAGCTTCTCAGAAGTAGGATTTATTGCAGGGAAATTGCTTTGGATTGCAGCAGACTCTGGTGTGCAATCTTACTCCCACTAACTGTATAGATGGATAAGCACTGAGCAGAGACTTATTTTTGCTTTAGTGAAAGAAGAAAAAAAAAGGACTAATATGATTTAGAAGTGATTTAAAAGATTCTCTTGAGTTTGCAATCCTCAGATACCCTAGAATGAGCTCAATGTCTGTGAGGCATTGATTGCAAAAAAAAAAAAAAAAAAAAGATCTGATCACCTTTGATCGTGAACTCTGCCTGAGAGCCCGCAGCTACAGCCTGACTCATAGGTGTGCGGCATTATAGCAGATTATCCTGGAGTCATTACATGGATGGGTAACTGCTGAAGATAGCCCAGAGCAGGGATGATATGATACAGTCACTGAAATGGACAATATGAACTGTAAGTCACTCACAGTGTTGTTGTTGTGCATAACTGTCAAGCACAGATTACACTTTGGTCCGATGCGCTGGTTCGTACGCGGCGCATTTCTACTTAATACAACATGCCTCATTCACCCCTTCATACACTTTTTCATACGCCTAAGTGCTTTCTAACATTCACACCCCAACATACACATCAGAGAGCAACTTAGGGTTCAGTATGTCGCCCGTGGACACTTTGACCTGCAGACTGGAGCGGCCAGAAAGTGCATTCAACAACCAACTGTTCACAAGGCAGCAGCTTTATGCGCCACACGTGTGTGATATTAGAGACACATCACGGGACATCAAAGGGGAGCAACACAAAAAAAAATCCAATAAACTCTTATCTCAAAATATGTATCTCAAAAATAGAAAGATATGAATAAAAATATTTGTCAAGAATAAATTAAAAATAAACTGGACTGCCCAGCTCTAGCTGCAGGTCCAGCTTCAGCTCCGTGTGGTGTTTCAGGTCAGAACACAGCCGAACATTAGAAACAAGGACAAACTGAACTCTGAGCACTTGAAGGAATAAAAGCTCAAATACAGCTTTTTAAGATTATCGCACAGTGGTGTGGACATCCCAGTCTCAGTAACACATTTATCAGTGTGTGTGTGTGTGTGTGTGTGTTCAGGGCGCACCTGCACAGGTGTAGCCAGCAGCTCGTAGTCCGTTATGGGCGCCACCTCGCCGCATGGCCACGATGCTGGTTCCATCAGAGACGCTCACAGATCTAGCTTGGTTACATACTCACTAATTAGACTTCTGGGCAACCAATCGGCATTTATTCATGTGTGAGCTGCAGTATGTGTGATAATTACCTTGTGGTCTGGTATTTTATTTGCGGTGCCGGCCGACAGACACAAAAGACTTCTGGGGCGTTTTCTCTGCCGCTTTACCAACTCTGCCATTAATTTTGTTCACCAGCGCGGTGAACAGACACACACACACACACACACAGTGAGGTGCCAGAGCTCCTAGTTAAAAGTGCTAAAGCAGAAAAAGTGATTTGATATCAATCAAAAATGAAATTTCAGTTAGTTTTAGTCAGTTTTGTAAACCCGCACTACAGTTTCAGTTACCATTTTTCCTTTTAATTACTGTTTTATTTATTTCCGTTAACGAAAATGATTTTTCGATTTGAGTTTTCGTTATTTTGTTTGTTTTCGTTACTTATAATAACCTTGCTCCACCCATGAAGGTGTGCTTTGGTATCTACACCAAGTATCTTGGTATCTACACACTCCTGATATCTGCACCAAGATGTTAGCAACAGATCCCTTTAGCCCTGTAAGCTGCAAGGTTTTTTTGTCCGGCACATCCCACAGGTGCTTGATTGGATTGAGATCTGGGGAATTTGGAGGCCAAGTCAACAACTCAGACTCATTGTTGTGTTCTTCAAACCATTCCTGAACCATTTTTGTTTTGTGGCGGAGAGCATTATCCTGCTGAAAGACGCCAGAGCCGTGAGGGAATATTGTTTTCCATGAAAGGGTGTATATGGTCTGCAGCAATGCTTAGATTGGTGGTACGTGTCAAATTAACATCTGCATGGATGACAGGACCCAAACCTCTACCGGCTTGCCTTCTTTCCGTAGTGCATCCTGGTGCCAGGTGTTCCTCAGGTAAAGCAAGCGGCGCACTCGGCCATCCACCTGATGTAAAAGAAAATGTGATTTATTGTGATTTCTCAGACCAGGCCACCTTCATCCATTGCTCCGTGGTCCAGTCCTGATGCCCATTGTTGGTGCTTTGGGGGGTGGACAGAGGTCTGTATGGGCGCCCTGGCTGGTCTGCAGCTATGCAACCCCATACGCAACAAACTGTGTACTCTGACTCTTTTCTATCAGAACCAGCATTACTGTTTTTGCCAATTTGAGCTACAGTGTCTCACCTGTTGGCTCAGACTACACGGCCCAGCCTTCATTTCCCACGTGCATCAATGAGCCTTGGCCACCCATGACCCTGTCGCTGGTTCACAGATGTTCCTCCCTTGGACTACTTTTGATTGATACTGACCACTGCAGGTCGGGAACACCCCAGAACAGCTGCAGTTTTGGAGTAGCTCAGGCTCGTCGAACTCGCCCAGATCCGTACACTGCCCATTTTTCCCGCTTCTAACACATCAGCTTTGGGGACAGAATCTTCACTTCCTCCCTGATAAATCCCACCCAGTATTTGTTGCCATGATGAACAGATCATCAGTGTTATTCACTTCACCTGTCAGTGGTCATAATGTTATACCTGATTGGTTCTCTTTCTGATTTTCTTTTATTTATGTGCAGTTTTGTTTGTTTGTTTGTTTGTTTTACTTTCAAATAGGCATTTCAGGATAATCTGAAATCCGGGCAGGTCAGCTAATCTCAGTGCCAGCCCACATCATGCCTCACCGATGGCTGAGCTGATATTCGTCCAAGCAACCAATTGGCAAATTTCGTATGGGGCTGCTGTGGCAACCGATTTAAACTGCCCACAATTGCTTGACATGTGAAAGCTACTTTGCAGCCTCCTACACCCCAGCGCCTCCTTTTCATGCTACGTCTGAATCATATCATGTCTGTCGTCACTGATGCCTTCTTTCTTCCTTTCTTTCTCCTGTACGGGGGCCTCCATGCCGCAGGCTTCCTTGGATCTTGGAATGTGCTTGGAAAGGCGTAAAGGTGATCTCTTGGGGGCTCCTTGAAGAAAGCCATATCTCCAAATATGAATTTTCGAAGATGGAAATAATCCTTTTTGCTTTGATTTCATTGTGTTTTTTTTTTGTTGTTGTTGTTGTTTTTGTTTTTTTAACCATCAGGTCTGCAGACACTATCTTCTAGTTTTAAAGGTCAGTAATATCTGTGAATATATGTGAGCCTGAGTCATGCGGCTGGCTGGGCTGTGAGTGTATTGACTGTAAGCCCATAGTGATTCTCTCTCTCACAGTAGTGCCACCTTGGGTCGTAAGCACAGTTTGTGGAAGTGGCTCTTAAATGCCAAATGTGCTGCTGCCTCATCTATTTATCATTATGAAGTGTTTCTCCCTGCTGGCTCCCCTGGCGCTGAAACGACCTTTCCTCGCTGGGGGCAGCGTCACTCGACATGTTCCAGTACTGAAATTTGACTTTTTATGATATACTTCACATCGTGGCCTCCCTTCTGAGCCCGACAGTTTCTTTCTATTCACACTTACCCGTCTGCCGCACATCACTCCCTTTTTCAAGTGCCTCACATATTTGTGAGGGGACTTTCTTTTTTGGAAACATGAAATACTGAATTACTGATCATTTAAACTGGTTTGTTTCATGCTTCTGTGCATTTTGACTCAGTTAATCTACACATTATTCCTGTAACTGAGCCTTTGTTTCTGCCTGCTTTACATCTGAGATTTGCCACTGTATGCAGCGTGTGCAGAATCATCTTCTTTGTTCATTTTATTTCAAGCTAAATCTTTTTTTTTTCCCTTTCTGAACTACTCACCCTGTCTAAAATGAAACACTGTAAATCTTGGGTTTGTGGTTACAGTGTTTCCTATTCACTGTAATTATTCAAACCCTTGAATTTTGGACTGTCATTTATTGTTTTCTGCCCTTTTAAAAGTATTAAAAATATGCGTTGCAGTAAACCCTATTAAAGTGGGAGTAGTTGATAATTGGCATAAACCAAAACTTTCAGCTTTTATTAAGTTTTAGGGCGCTTTATATGTCAGCCAGGTGTGCCTGATGTTAACTCTTATTTTACCTGTGTACTGCAATCCACTGTATCCAAAAAAGTTTTTTTTTTATTTTAGAGCTACTGTGCTACATAGAACATAAGCTTTACAGGTCCATATGATGCTCTCTGGTGTTTGGTTGCCTGAATACTTACTGCAGTCTCCACAAACGGTTTGTTACTGTACGATATCACTGAATGCCCTCGCACATGTACTCTGACTTATTATTTTTGTCTCTTTGAAACTATGGCTAGATAAAAGCTGTTGCCATGGTCATCGTCGCCCCATGCGCGTAACTCAGCAGTGTTTTTGGTCAAATTTAGATTCTGCTGCGCGCTCCATCACCTGTACTGTAATCGGCCCTGTGACAGCAGAGCCAATCACCTTTTGTCCCGGCTGCACTGAGTTCTGATTGGTCAGCAGCCCGGTCCTTAGCACAGTCATTTTATGTGAGCAGTCCACCTCCTGTGCCTCGTGTTTATAACTCTCATTTAGTTTGTGATGGCTAAAGGCAGGCATTCATTGGGTGCACTACACTGATATAGTCTGCATGATTGTGCAACAGGTGCTACCGTAGGTGGACCTGAACAAAACAGTTGCTAATATTTCCCTACTCCATGCACCACACAGTTATATGGATGCACACTGATCAGAGGAGATTAATTGCTGAAGGTTTTGCACCTAAACTATTTTAGTCTTGTGGGTCTTTGTACTTTCTAAGCAAAAAAGATCCTGTGTTAAACCATTATTATACCATATTTTTACAGCTATTTGTCAGAGTGCAGGTAAAAATAAGAATGTTAATGTTTTAGACAAAAAAGCTTTTAACTTTAATAAACCCGTCTTTGTGCAAAGCTGCAGGCAGTGCAGTGAAAAAAATATTTGCCCCCTTTCTGATTTCTTTTTTTTTTTTCCTTTACATATTTGTAACATGTTTCAGGTCATCAAACAAATTTCAGTCTATACATATAAATACAAAATGCAGTTTTTAAATGATGCCTCATTTATTAACAGAAGAAAGCCATCCAAATGTGAAAGTCCTGTATCTATCTGAGTAACATGAATTAAACATGGCTACACTGAAACAAGGAAAGATCAGCAAATGTAGAGCAAACAGGAAATGATATGATGCAGGATGACTGTGGTTAAATATGCTAAATCACACCATGTATCATACTGTATATCCCTGAGGCCCAGGGGGAGCTTGGCTTACAAGCCTGATCTTTGACTTGTCAGTTTTTCGCAGACATTTCCTTTATTATGTTTTTTATTTGCAGCTGATTTTTTTTTCTCATCTATTTCTCTGAACTCCCAATTGTGCCAGAAAAAATGTTTAATAGCAAAGAAATGGTCACTGATCAGATGTGACAGCATCAAGATTGTGACCCATGCGATGTTTTGTGTGTGGGTGTGGGTGTGGGTGTGCTCAGTTCATAACTGTAACAGTGCTTGGAGATAGAATTTGTTCCAGCGTTATAATCACAGCCGATTATCGTGTGGTGTTAGCTTTAATTGCTAATCTTGCACACATGCAATCACTGAAAGAGACATCCGGTATGATGTGTTTACAGTGGTGCGTGCACATGTGCACTTTGGTGTAATTAAACTCTCAGGAAATAAAGCTAATTTCAGTGTAACGCTCTTCTCGTGCAAGGTGGAAATTTTAATGAATGTGAATCGTTGAACCTGGGGAGCTTATCTGCATGTTAATCCTGCAAACGCAGAGCAGGAAGTGCATGTATTTCACATTACTATGGGGGTGAGTTGACTCCATTGATCTGCACTTGGCTTGGCACAAGGTCAGCTTCAACTGGCGGCGTTTGGGTGAGTAGCTTTAGAGCACCTCAGCTTGGAAGTTTGTTTTTCTTGAGGTTCAGGGCACAAGGTCAGATAATGAAGTGTTTTCAGGGGGGCGCTGTGATGGTTAACGTCTTATTTCTCGCAGGACAAACTGAGTGAAAATTCAAATACAAATAAAGTTTATTTTTTTATTGCTGTTGTTATGTATATATTTTTCATATTGTGCTTTTGAAGGTAGGGCAATGATTTTGTGCAAAAATAAAATATTAAACTGATAAAGTCCAGCTGAAGGAGTTGTGATTCAATAGCCGTTGACCTTTGACCCCACACAAAACTGTCTTACCAAATTGTAACAACTGTTCTCTTGCTCACTGGCAAATGTAATGAGCCCTTTAAAATATGTTCTTACTTTAGATCCTTAATGCATCGTTGACAAACAATTAAGTACTTGTGATGTTTTGGTCTGTGGTTTATTTGTCCTTCTGGCAGCAGTTATGAGGACTGCTGTGTGCAGAGGCACAGCAGCTAGCAACAGAAATTATATTAATCTTGATGTTGACAGGAAAACACAGGGTGAGAGCACTTCAGGTCAGTGTTTTGTTGGTGAGCTCGATGGTTTTTAGGATTTGCATGTGCACTATCATCCAGTGTGCATCTGCCTAGTGACCGCAGATAGAAATTAGCTGGTTGCTAAATCTGATACGAGGCGTCTTTTCTCCGAGATCAGTGTTTTTGCACACCGCCCCTGACAAGTGAAAATAATAAATATAAAATATAAAAATGCATTATCCCTGAGATGCTATCTTCAGATGTTCTCTTAGAAGCGCTGCAGTAGCTGAGGCTGTGATCCCAGCACTGTTTTAAAACAGCAGCTATGCCTTGAAGCTCATTTTAGCTTAAAAGCTAATTTTGATATTAAAATCATTCCCAGATTCACTGTGTGCACGAAACATCGAGCCAAAAAGCTCAAAATGAGGAAGCGTTTAAAGCTAATTTGCTTATTAACCATGACATCACTGGGTTTCATCAGAGATGTGGGAATGTTTGTTTTCCCCCAAATTTATTGGATTTGATACATTTTGTTGTATAATGCTTGAAACTGTTTGATCCTATGACACTCATGAAGTTTGATGAATACTGAGAGCCTATTCATAGTGTGTTGCATGCTCTTTGTATCACCATTTATGCTGACACTTGCTTTTGATGAAAATATGACTGACTATAGGTTTTGGTTTAGTACCCATTCAATGCCATCCTGATGGTGCTGTGGGATGCATAAGAATATAAACTCATAGCACATCTGTGAGATGCTGTCAAGTTCCAGTAGCAGAGTGCAGTCGTGCTATAGTAATAACAAGCTAAGGAAATAAATAAAATGCAAACCTTCAATTTATTTCAGTTTTATTTATATAGCACCAATTCACAACAACAGGCCCCTCGAGCTGCTTTACACTTCCATGATTAACTAAGCTAAGTGCTTTTTTATTATCTAAAATTCACACTCCAACGGTTGCGTCGGAGAGCAACTTGGGGTTAAATATCTTGCCCAAGGATACATTGGCATGCGGCCTGGGGTAGCCAGGAATCGAACCGCCGACCTTCCGATCATTTGCTACCTCCTGAGCTACAGCCACCCAACCTTCAACTTAATGTGTGACTGTGCATGCACAGTAAACAGGTCAACACCTGTTTACTGTGCATGCACACACAAATTATAAACATTTACACAAAGCTTCATTCATTCTTCTGGATGCATTTACCACACACACACACACACACACACACACAAATTCAGACACACAAACACTGAATGTGCTGGATCAACACTGTTCTGTTGTCCACTAATTTTGCACCTCTCTCTCACACTAACACACTTAACACACACACACACACAGGTCTTCAAGGCCAAGCTCAATTTGATTTATTAGAGTTTCACCAATCAGTTTTAAGATGGCTCTGCCACTGAGAAGGTCAGAGGAGAAAGGACGAGAGATCATCAATACACACACACACACACACACACACACACACACACACAGCACACACACACAAGAAGTTGGTTTAACTTGACTTTTTCTTGAGATGCAGGTCAGAAAGTAAAACTTTTTTTGCTGTAATGTTCACAAGCGTACACACACACACACACACACACACACACACAGTCAGCAGTGCTGAATCATATAAAATTTTTGCTTCCTGGAACCCTAACCCACTGCTGGATATTTCTAATGAAACAGAGAAAAGGAGGAGATATTCAGCAGTGCGGCCAAAGGTATGCTTACAGAGAAGCGTACACCTGGGCTACATCTGTTAATCAAAATTATTATTTTTATTTTTTTTTATTTGAGCCTCTTTCCGCATTTAAAAAAAAATGTCCTGAGTTTCGAGTCTGAGTCAAGATTGAAGCATTCTTCTCACCTTGATGGTTTGACAGGTATTTAAAATCTTTGAATAGTTTATTTGTTCTGATGTTTTGCAGGATTTTTACTTCGTGCTGTGTTCTGTGTGCTGAAGTTCTTCTGTCTCATGTCATTGTTGACAGAACAACAAGCTGCATTTTTCCATCTCCTGTCTGCTGACTCATCTGTCAGTTTTCACTCCCACCACTCTGCTATCAGTAGTTTACATAAATCACTCACTCATTTGCATGAGTCCCTTGGCTTTTTGTAAATGCCAAGTTTATATCTGAATGTCAAGTACAATGAAGCCATGATGAATCAAGTTTCAAGTGAGCAATGATCCCCTGGAGCTTTACAGCAGCTTGTGATGGGAGAGGCTCAAAGGTCTTCAGTGGATAAGTTACCTGCTCTCCAACACTATGGTCAGTTCTGCAAGGCCACTGGATATGCATATATGCACGATATGGCATGTCACAGCCTACGCTAAAATTTATGACATACATTTGAATTATTCCACCTCACTGCTGGCTGTGAAGTCAGGATGGTTTTAAAATAACAGCTGACTAATTTCAAGCATTAAATGCAATTTTTTTTAATGAATCTTGTAGAAATGTTAACATTAACATCAGCTCTATATTGATGGGGTAAGTCCACATGCCAAATAAAATAACCGTGTAGATCAGATATCTGCCCGTCAACGGCTCCTCAGATTTAGAAAACTGTTGGGAAACTGGTGTGGACGTCCACTCAGCACCATTTTTACTGTAAGTGAACGTGATCGAGCTTCAAAGACTAACTTGTAGTTCATTTCACTGCAGTAATTAGTTTTCAAAATGACACATCCAACTTTACCCTTTCCATCCTTCACTCACTCATCCATTTCTCCTTTGGCTCCAACCACTCTGTTCACTTCCTTCAGTGTTCTCCTTTTAGGTTCCTTTTTCCTACCTCATCCATCTTTTTCCTCCGTGTTGAGTTTTCTTGGCTTGTGAATATTATGTGATGTGGATAAAAGGAGGAAATCACTTTCTGGGCAGGATGGCGATTGCTGCGTGATGCTTGCTTTATTTAGTTTACACATTCTGCTGTGATTATTGATTGATTGATTGATTGTCTTGTGATAAAGCAGCTTTATTTTGGTCTCCTGCAACTTGTCTGATCAGAGCAACCTTGTTGCTTGTTCCCGGCTCTAATAAGATATTCACTCTGGACTGGAGCTGCTCTTTCCCTTTCATTTATGGAAGTTTTTAGTAATGAGTTAAGTTCATAGAAAATCCAGCTTGTTGCAGATTATCTGTAAATACTGTCTGAGTCTGTGTTTGGTGGAAGACATAACATTTGATGAAAGAGCAGAGCTGTTTTACTTCAGTCATTTTTATTTTTATCTAGTTGCAGGTAGACTTTGATCAGATGAAATCTGGGTTTTAAGAAGATCCCCTTTTTATGCACAAATAATTGTGTTATGATTTAAATAAACACAGTCTTTTGTAATGTTGACTGATAGCATTTGCTGCCTAGCTCCCACAATAACAATTTATCATTTTCCGGTTTCTTCCTGTTAAAAGGGAGTTTTCCCTTCCCACTGTCACCAGGTGCTTGCTCACAGGGGGTCGTTTTGACCGTTGGGTTTTCTCTGTAATTATTGGAGGGTCTTTGCCACACAATATAGAGCATCCCCAGGCGACTGATGTGATTTGGCGCTATATAAATAAAATTGTATAGAACTGAATATTACCCATGACCGTTACTGTACGAATAACATAACAGATGGCTGATGTGGGTGATTGCATGGCTAATATTAACGTGTACATCAGTCAGGTCAACAGTTGTGATCACCGTTTGATACTTTAGTGGTGTTAAAGCAGGAACTTTACTGAACTCGCAAAAGTCTTCGTAAAGATCCGGGTGTGAGTCTTTTAGATGCTTTGTTAAGTTTGTTGTGCTCCTCTTCATGTGCTAATGATGGGATGGCCTGTGTGCCTGCCTGCAGTGGTGCTGTGTGAAGACGTGTCAGCTGGTATCAGCTAGTGTCAATTAGGATCTGATAATCATTTTTTTTGGACAACCCTCCTTGGTGCCTACAGTAGAGTACCGTCACCTTTTCAGAATTTTTGGAATCTAAAGGTAGAGTAAGTTTTGGTTCATACTGATGCTGTTTTGTCTGTGAGAAAACAAAGTAGTCCAGTTGCAGGTTTCTTTGACATTATATTCAGGATATTAACATAAATATTAAGCAAAAGGAAAACGGTGTTTCAATTTTTTTCAATTCAGTTTATATATAAAGAAAAAAATGAGCACAGGGAGACGGGACAAAGCATAAACTATGGGTGAGAGAAGATGCTGCAGTGGTGTGTGTGTTGAAGAAATGTGTGGAGAAGAAATGGCCAGTGCATCACAGTGAACGAAGTCTGAGCCTATAGCAGCATAACTGAAGGATGGTTCAGGGTCACCTGATCCAGAAGGGAAATGTTTGCACATACAGAAGCAGAATCTCCATTGCTCTATCACATTCTTGTAATGTGTCATATCCTGTGCATTGTGGTCATTAAATCTTTATAAACGATGACTGAAAGCCTGTTTGCTTTCAGCTTCAAACTAAAGGCCCAATTTTATGACTAAAAAAGCAGCAAAGTGGGCGGAGTTGTTGGTATTCTGTGTGGAAACGTGTTACAGACTTTGCGGTGAGAATACATTTGTTGTCCCTGTTTTTGATGAGGTAGCTGCCACGTTAGTGTGTTGAAAGGGAAGAATGTTGGTAACCAAATCTGCATTTCCCTGTAAGCTGACTGATTCTTATCCTCTGTCTCTGTTTTAATCTGTCTGTAAGGCTTCTCCTTCAGTTCATTAAACAGCACTGATTCACACCTGATCTTTGCCCAGTTATGAGCACAATTCTCAAATGTCTGTCACTGAGACTCTTGCAGCTGTCCTCCATTATCTGTCACCATGACTAAAATCTTATCTGCTCTCTTTCATTCCCTCCAGATACTTGTCTCTCTGCGCATCTGCCTTCCAATACACCCATCTGGCATTTGCCTCCATCGCCATTCTCTGCAGGATGTCACTGAAGGTACAGACGAGTAATGTGACCAACAAGACAGACCCAAAGTCCATCAACTCGCGGGTGTTTATCGGTAACCTGAACACGGCGGTGGTGAAGAAGTCTGATGTCGAGAGCATCTTTTCCAAGTACGGCCGTGTGCTCGGCTGCTCTGTGCACAAGGGTTACGCCTTTGTCCAGTACGCCAGTGAGAGGCACGCCAGAGGAGCTGTGATAGGGGAGAACGGCAGGGTGCTGGCAGGACAAACACTCGGTGAGTTGGGTCGATGGCTGCTGTCCTGCTGGATTCGATTTTCAGCTGAAGCTTTGGAACCTCCTGATAGATTAATGTCTTCAGACTATACGGTCCTGTAATACTAAAACCAAAATCCAGGAGAAAAAAAAAAGATCTCTAACCTGTGACGACCCCCTGAGCGTCATTAAATCCAATTTCCTCTTTAGTGTTTGCAGATTCTCTCTGTCTCACTCTCACTCGTATTTCATTGCAATTTCAGTGCACAAAAAAATATTAGAGGAGAAAAAAAAAAAAGATTTAAGCGGAGTGTGCCTTTAAGCTTCTGGAGTGTCTTTCCTCCTCCTGCCTGTTCCCCCGGCGAAGCAGGAAGAGACGAGCTGTCAGTGAGCTGGTGTGAGGAACTCCACTGGTTTCTGCTCAGTCACTGCAGGGCTCTGAGCACATTTCTTTAATAGCTTCTCTCAGTGCAGAGTGTGTGAGAAAGAGGAGGTGCATGAATGAGTGTAACTGAGAGACGTGTGTGTGTGTGTGTGTGTGAAAGTGTATCTTTGTGTTCTTATGGTGGTTGGAAAGGTTAATTGCTCTTTCACTAGCAAAATTCTCTGTGCTTCTCTCCCACTGTGTGTGTGTGTTTGTGTGCATGTGTGTGTAATGCAGGATAAAGCTGTGACAGCTAACGGGCCTCTAAGTGATGCTTTCTGTCCCTCTGCAGCTTTTGTGTAGGGGTGTGTGTGTGTGTGTGTGTGTGTGTGTGTGTGTGTGTGTTTGCGTTTGCATGGAGAAATCATATAAATGCCATCTTCTTTTTCTATACCACCTACATATCTTCACTCTTGCGTTATCTTTTCCCCTCTCTCTGAGCCACTTTTTAAGCATGGCCGCTATCATGGTGACATGATGCCCTTCAAAACAAAGACTCGGACAATAAATATAATATGATGAAGGCAGTTTCTATAGAAACTGTCAAAAAAAAACTGACTTTGCCAACAAATCATTTCAGCGAATACTGTTTATTATTATTTTTATTATTATTGAATGACCGCTCATTAGTGTAGGTGTAATTCTCCAAGTCTTAAACCTAATGACAGTTTCACTGTAATTCCAAAAATAGTCCTTAAACATGATCAGTACCATCACAAAATGAGTTATGCAACAATTAAAACAAATGTTAGTTGCATTTTAACACGTGCTTTTACTCATTATAGGATGTTTGGGGGCATTTCAGCATCATTAGTACAAGCACCTCAAACAGTGCTTAAAGTTATAGGACTGGTATTTGTGTAACCATTACTGAACACCCAATAAGGGCGTCCAGTAATGGTTACACAAGGGTTACATAACACAGTTCAGAGTTTAAAAAGCCGGCCTGGTGCTCACCTAACTCTGCATGTAACAGCTCCGTATTTGCCTCTGCACGGTGCTCAAACTGCTCGTTTGTTTTTCAACACTGTAAAACACGGAAATAATCCCGGCGCGTTGTCATCAGATATATTTTTTTGACCTTTTGCTTTAGACAAGAACTCAAAGTTGGTGCTCCATCAAAGGGAAATCACAGCAGCAAAGAACACTATTGATTCATAAACCTCTAAGATTCTACTGTCCTCACAGCAGACAGATGAAGTGTTTCTACTTTCTACTCAAAGGGACATAGAAGTGTGTGTGTGTGTGCGTGTGTGTGTGTGTGTGTGTGTGTGTGTGTGTGTAACCCTCAGGGACTTCCCCTCTAAATAGCAGAGACCTTCAGGTAAAGTCAGTGAGGCATATGGAGCAGCAGGTGGACTCTGTGTGTGTGTGTGTGTGTGTGTATTTGCTCCCACAGTTTTTCCCTAGGTCATAAAGGGGAGGGCCAATAACTGGTGTGTGTGTGTGTGTGTGTGTGTGTGTTTTCCTGCAAACCAATAGACTCCAATCATTTTCACACCTGGCTGGAGTCGGAGTTCTGGATCCCTGCCTCAAACACACACGCGTGCACACGCACACACACACACACACAGCACAGACATGCATACTCTCCACCACGGTGATGTTAAAAGTCTCGAATCTTCAGCCTCTGGTTGCTGAAAACTCACTTTCTGCCCTCATCCTCTCATTCATCCTATTATTATCCTCACTGGATCATTTTCTTCCCTTCATCTGTCAACATTTCTCAGACAAAAAGTATCAGTATTAGTATTAGCATTAGTAATTTTAGTATTAATATTAATATTAGTAGCAGTTTAATATATTTTTGCTACATGTTTTCAGTTCCTGTGAAGTGTACACCAGGTTTTGAGGAGATGAGAGCTCATGTATCTGAAAGCGCAGAAATGTTACATTTGGCTTTGATGTGCACTTAACAGAAAAATCTCATACACACTGTACATTCCTTAAACATAACCACAGTATCCAAATGCAGTTTGTTTATCTCTCTGCTTCAAATCATTTTTTGTCCTTTCCAACTAAAAATAATAAGTAAAACCTTTCTGAGTTTGCTTGTGGGGGCGTCTTTATTTACAGCCTGAAGTTTAACAAAGAACTGGAGCATGGTGTTCTACTCAAGCAGAGGATTTAAGTGGTGCTGTATTGGCTGACTGGCACCAGCTATTTTGTTAATAGCTCGCAGGCACTGGCTTGTTAGCAATTTCTTGATTGCCAGTCATATCCATGCAGATGAACAGAATGGCCACTATGAGCTAAGACTTTTTGCTTTGCTAAAAAAATTGGTAGCAACAGTGTTACTGCTCCCTCTGCTTTGACCAGCCTAAGCAGCTCCAGATGTGTAACTTTTTTTGCCTTTAACTCCAACTGTATCCATATAATATTTTTATCTCATTATTTTATTAATATCTCTGACTTCATTGATGTACTTTGCAGCAGTTTGCTATAGTCAAATACAATTGCAAGCTAATATTCAATTCAATTTAGTTTTATTTATATAGCACAAAATCATAACAGTAGTTACCTCAAAGTGCTTTGTATTGTAAGATAAAGACCCCAGCAATCAGACCACCTCCTATGAGCGAGCACTTGGCGACAGTGGGAAGGAAAAACCCCCCTTGAACAGGAAGAAACCTCCAGCAGAACCAGGCTCAGGGAGGGGCAGTCAGCTGCTGCGACCAGTTGGGGCTGAGGGGAGAGAGACAAGACAAAAGACACACTGTGGAAGAGAGCCAGAGATTAATAATAACTAATGATTAAATGTAGAGTGAAAAGAGATGATTGAAGAAGAAACACTCAGGGCATTATGGGAACCCTAGGCCTATTGCAGAGTAACTAATGCCACTTTTCCACTAGTACCTACTCAACTTGACTTGGCTTGGCTTGGTTTTTTGGGGTTTTCCATTAGGTGGTAGTACCTGGCACCAGGTACTTTTTTAGTATCTACTCAGCCGCGATTCCAAGTGCACTGAGTCAATCTGAAAATGTGACATCAACAGAATGCATTCCACTGATTGGCCAGCCAGTGATGTCACTGAATGAGTCATGACAGTAACTACTTTACAGCAATCAAATCTGCCATTTGGCAACACACTATACTCTGTTACACATACATCTCTGATACACACTAACCAAAACAGACGTTTTTGTGTTTGGTAGCTGAAGAAGCTAGACAAAGCGAATGTGTGTTTGTGTGGACTTTTGGGCCACCTTGCTAAGAGGTTACTCCATTGTAATTGAAAATGAACAAAACCAAGTAGAGTTGAGGCTGTCTCCTGAATCCAAGCTGGGAGCTGGTTCCACAGAAGAGGGGCCTGAAAGCTGAAGGCTCTGCCTCCCATTCTACTCTAGTAGTAAGTATCCTAGGAACCACAAGTAAGCCAGCAGTCTGAGAGCTGAGTGATTTATTAGAGTGAAATTAAGACATTCCTGCTGTTTGACTAATTAATGTGTCATCTGGCTTTGTGGATAAATAAAGCTGGGTATCATCTGCATAACTATGAAAATGTAAATGAAAACTTTTTTGAACAGTCTTGTAGGAATAGGGTCTAATAGACATGTTGGTTTGGAGGAAGTAACTATTGAACTTAACTCAGAAAGATCAATCAGATCAGAGTTTAGGTAGCTGCTCTGCACTGTGTTGGCACATGGCACTGAAGAGCATAATAATGAAGGAATTAGATCCTTAAACTTAGTTACAGCACTTTCAGAGTGACTTCTACTGAAGTGACATTTACTATCCACTGCTCTATTTTTGTAAATGTAAACGTTATTAGGAAATATTCAGACAAAAGGGTTTTTTCCCAGCTTTTTTAAGCTGGAATTGAACATTGCTGCTACTCCTCCTCCTCGACCTGAACTTCGAGCATTCTGACAGTTAGTGTGACTCAGAGGTGTTGATTCATTTAAACTAACATATTCATCCTGCTGTAACCAGGTTTCTGTAAGGCACAATAAATCAATATGTTGACCAATTATTAAATCATTTACTAACAGGGACTTGGAAGAGAGAGACCTAATGTTTAATAATCCACATTTAACTGTTTTATTCTTTGGTGCTGTTGAGGTGACTGTTGTGATTTGGTGCTATATTGAACTGAGGACGCTTTGTTGTTTTTTTGTGAATTTTTATGCTTAAACAGTTTTCTGCTGACTTTAGGTTTGTTTTTTGGTGGTCTGGGAGCAGGCACCGTCTCTATGGGGATGGGGTTTAGGGGGGATGGCAGGAGGAGAGAAGCTGCAGAGAGGCGTGTAAGACTGCAACTCTGCTTCCTGGTATCAACCCTGGGTAGTCAGGTTTTAGGAGGGTTGATAAAATTGGCCAGATTCCTAGAAATGAGAGCTGCTCCATCCAAAGTGGGATGGATGCCGTCTCTCCTAACAAGACCAGGTTTTCCCCAGAAACTTTCCCAATTATCAATGAAGCCCACGTTGTTTTTTGGACACCACTCCGACAGCCAGCGATTCAAGGAGAACATGCGGCTAAACATGTCGCTCCGGGTCTGATTGGGGAGGGGCCCAGAGAAAACTACAGAGTCCGACATTGTTTTGATAAAGTGGTGGAGTACTAATAGTTTGCAGAATGAGATTGATTCATTATGGAACTACAATCATTACTTTATTTTTATAACCAAGATCATAGTGTTATTATGTTTTACCTTGAATTCAGCCTAAGCAACAATAATTTCATACTAACAGGTTTTCAGCAATTTTGCAACCTTTAATCTTTGTGTTTGAGTATATGTTACTGATTTACTGTGTGTACTTGTATTTGTACTTCAGTAAACTTTATAATCCAAAGGTACTTTGAAGGGTAAAAAGAGAAACATGGGGAAACGCGGCACACCAAATCTGAAGTGTTTTTTCATAAGTTCCCAGGAATTTTTGCTTGTAGATGTTGGCTTTACTCATGTTGTCCTTCACTGATCTGTGAGGGGCTGCAGTATCAGTGCTTTTTCCTAGTTTTGGGGTCCAGTCTGATTTTCAGCCTTTTCTGGGTGCAGTTTGTTTTCTGCAGTTTCTTCTGGCTTTCATAGAGATGCTCTGGTTTACTCCTGCAATCCAAAGTCACGCGGGTCAGGTGAACTGGAAAGTAAATTCTCTTATGTGATAGACTGGTGAGCTTTGGTGCTCCATGACCCACTGCATGCTGGAATTGACTCCAGTACCCTGGGGACCTTGAACCGTGAAGTGATTTAGAAAATGGATGGATGGTGATTCATCAGAACCAGCTCTTCTTTTTTCCTGTCTGTTAGCAGACCAGCCGTTAACCATCTACCCATGCTGGATGGAAACAACACAAATGAGCTCTAATAGTCTGTTAAATTTAAGACCACAGAGACAGAATCAGCTTGTGACATTTTCATCATTCATAATGGCAGAGCCTCTGTCTTCCTTTCACAGTGTACTTAACGACACAAATGTGGACAAATAAATAAATAATAAATAAAATAAACGTTTCCCCCCTTCAGTGCAGCCAGTGGGAGTTTGGTACTGTTGTTGTTGTAAAATAGCTCAACAGCTACCTCTAGTGGAAGTCACACGATAACACCGGAGCTCTCTTAGGCCTACGTTGAAGTCCTCACCACACAGATACTGTAACTGTTTTATCCATACGTGTACTTTTATTTGGTAGTTAACAAAACATTTTTTTCTTAATTTATTCCAGATATCAACATGGCAGGAGAGCCAAAGCCAAACAGACCCAAAGGCCTGAAACGATCAGCAGCTTCTCTCTACAGGTACACACTGCTATTCATCAGACTGATCGATTCATCGATTAGTGTGCCACTTCGATTCCTCAACAGATCTTTGAGTGTTTCAGAAACTTGCTAAAAAGCTTCTTTTTTAAGGTCAGTGAGAATAATATGACCACAAACGGCATCAGTACGTAAACAAACGCACGCACTCAGCTGATTGAAGACAATTCCAGTAATAATGCCCTAATGAACACGGAGGCCGAGACCTCTCTATGAAAGGCTGTTTAACAGAAAAATATTATGGTGCTATTTGTGAGGTCAGTTTTTATATTGACACTGCTGATGAGTCACCTTATAAACCACCTCACCCCTTAAACCTGCTGCTGTCTGAATACTGGTGCAGCTGCCAACTGTGATATTGTGATGAAAACCTCACTTTTGGCAGTTTTTAGTTATAAAAGGTAACAAAGTACTCCTGATACACAAAAAGTCCGCTCCTGTGTACTGCAGTGATTTGCTCCCTCATTAGTGTGAATTTTTTTTAATTGTAGCATGACGAAGTTCAAATGTTTAGATAATTTAAGAGTGTCATAGGGACTATTTCTTCTTCATACAGTATAATGTTTCTTTTGATGTTTTATTTTCAGAGCCGTTTCACTTCGCTCTTCTTCCCAGGATGTGCTAACGTGTTAGCAGCATGCTAACAGTAATTATAAAGTGTGCGTCATAAACGTACTGCAGATTGTGTTTCTGCGTCTTCCATCTTTGTTCTGCCTCTGGTTTGAGTGCAGTCTGGTTCCTCTCTCTTTCCCGTACAGTTTGTATCTATTTTGTGCACTTTTACTTTTCATTTGTATCTTCCCAAAACGCTTCTTTTGCCACGCGTTGTTTTATATGTGGTTTCATGCCCGTGTTGTTGAAAAGGCTGCATGACGTTTGTTTTCAGTCACGATGTTCTGCTGTGCTTTTTCTTCCCAGTGGCTATGAATTTGATTATGACTACTACAGAGAAGACTTCTATGACAGGTAACACATGGACTGTTTTCAGCTATGATCATTTGAACTCTGAGTTATCATATGGAATGTCCCTAACAAGCAATAAGACAGAAGATGTGGCAGTCAGGCAGAAAATGAATATATCAATAAAATGATCATATTGGTGTAAATCCACCAGCTTCAATAAATCATCATAAGTGTGAGTTATCATATGTGAGCCTAAGAATTTAAAGACTAAAAGGTGATCAAAAGTTTGTGAATTTTCTTCAGCTTCCCGTTTCTTCCCGTCAGAGTCAACTCGCACACTGTTTTCAGGTATTTTTAGCTGTTGCGATCTCACCCTGGGCGCAGCCTCGGCCATCAACTGTCTTTCAAACTAACCCAGAGGTATGTGTGGAGGATCATCGCCGGTGATCATAGTTTGGCGTCTGGCTTTGACCCAGCCCTTTTCAGCAGCTTTTATTATTGGAGGCTTCCAGGGTGAGCAGGGTTTTAATACCCAGCAGAAATGACCTGACCTCTGTTGTGTGCCACTGTGTGGCAGCGCAGTGACAGTGCAGGACTTTTGTTCGCCACACTAACACAGTCTTGGCTCACCACCTGCTTTACCTGCCAGCTTTGTATCCCGGCGAATTCCTCCGCTTCCCTGAAATGAAAATCAAGCCGAAGCTGGACTGTTCATTCTGAAATTCCACATAAAAGAACCAGAGCATCCGCTGATGTCCAGCCACTGCTGGACACGCAGCAGTGTGCACCTTACTTCACAGCTCGCTGTCCAAATGCTGCGATAATCGTTACGCATGCTCTGATGTTTCTCGCTAGCTCGTGTGCTGGGCCAGACCTCGTTTAGTGGGAACAGTGAGGACCTTTATACCCGCCGAAATCAGCGCTCACGGCCTACCTGATGAACTGTAGTGGCTGATTTAAGCTACGGCACCTAACGTGGAGGCTGTGACAGCAGTCGAGATCTCCGAGCTGATATTTATGACGGCAACATTTGACAGCTGATCAGCTTTAATGCCAACACAGCAGGAAGGTTTACAGTATCTTTCATCACGGCGATTCAGTCTACAAGATTTCAGACAGAATCTTTCAACACGGTATTATCCTCCTCAGGGTTTTTATTTTTCCTTTTTCTATTTTTCTTTCAATAAGTCTTATCTGAGAAACATCTGAGAATCATCAGACCATTTAAATTGACCTCTGCAGTCATGTCACAGTGTGGTAACTATTACTGCTCTGACAAGAGCAGGTGAAAGTCATCATCAAAGGCACTGCAGTTGTGGTTAAGAGGAAAAAGCTGCAACCGTAGTCCAGGAATTCCTCAGATTGCTGCAGGCTAATTGTTGCACCCAGTCATGTATGTCTGAAATAATTTTCATTAGTCTTCAGGGCTCTGAAATCAAATCTTTACATTTGTTAAGTAGACGAATATGCAAGGGTGGGGGTGGGGGGGTGCAGAAAAGAATAAATGGTTAGAAGAAGAAGAAGCAGGAGTTCTGCATGAAAGTGAGCCGCAATCACAGACACAAACCATCTCAGTAAAGGAATGACCGAAGTGCTCTGAGTTTATTGAACACACCGAGACCGTGAAACATCAGTGCGGCCCGGACCGAGTGCACGGACTCATGTGCTAACAGCCTCTTTAAACGTTATGTGGAGTCGGCTGTCATATTTAAAGGAAATAAAACTGGAAGTGTGGGTTGTAGAGATGCCCCTTGATGTGGTTGCCAACCAAGTCTCCTCTTCTCGAGAAAGACTGTTGGGTATGAACTATGCCCCAGTCTCAGTTTTCAAAGGACAGAAGAAGAAGCGTTATCCCTCAGAGGGATGCCAAATAAATAAATAAATAAAAGGCTACAAATATTGTTGCTACTCTCCTGCTCACTCTGTGAGGAGCACAGTGAGTAATCCTGAAAGAGGTGGAAAAAAAGGGCAAAAATTCTTCAGTCGACCGTGTTTAAAAAGCTGAGGAAAAGCTGTGATTGAAGGACACCACAAAGGAAAGATGCTGCAAGTTTACAAAGACCGCGTGATTGTCCCACAGCACTGCTGGGACAACAGTGTGTGAAGAGATGAGACAGATTTTTGATATGAACACAAAATTCTGTGTTTAGAGTTAAAAAAGAAGAAGAAAGAGCCGCGTAGCAAAAAATGAAACCTCGTTGCAGCTCTTTGGGGGGGGGGGGCGTCTTGATTGGCGTCCTCGGCGCCGTACCGTCACTGATGGGACGGAGTTCTGTCGGAGAACCTGATGCTTGGGACAGGTCGCTGATGCAGCCGGAGAAAACGAAACAACAACAACAACAGCACACAAGAAGAAATAAGAAAAAAAGAGCAATATTTATATTTTAGCTTTGAGCTATGATCTAAAATGCCTTCTCATCATTTTTCAAGTCTCCGTAAGCAGCACCAGGACAGCTTGTTGCTTTCCACAACTCACTAAATTGTTCCCAAAAACTTTTTCCAGACCTCACTGAGTTTTCACTGAACTGTATTAAAAAGCATGAAAACGACATCTGTTTGTATGTAGTTACACTGCATTTACATATGATTGTGACAATATCAGATCAGACCACATTGTGCATATTCAGTAGTCTCGATGGCACGTAAACTTTTTACTTGCAGCCTTCGATGTATGAGCACAATAGAAAGCAGAGACGGCCTCCTGAGAGTCTATGATAATGCATTCAGACCATTCCAGATGTGAAACTAGTTTCTGTCTCCAATCAAAGGATACGATCTTTGCATTTATTCTGAGGGGAAAAAAGAAGAAAACAATAGGTGGTTATTCAGTGTCAATACAGTGTATGTTGAAGTTTTTGAAGCCTGTGGTGCCAAAGATTTGTGTTTCAAGATGGCCGTGCTTACAGGAGAAAAACAACCCTCCCGAACCCTCTTGACTCCTGCAAAACACATCAAGTTATTACTCTAAATAAAAAAGCCTAATTCAGTGAAAAGGGGCATCTGAAGTTTCTCCATCTCCCAGAGAAGAAGAGCACTGGTCTAGTAATTCTTATACATTGTAACTGCAGCAACATTTGAGCAAAGAACAGAGAGAATTCTGCTGTCGGGCTTGCTGAGCACATGGCTTATAATCCGGGGCTAGTGTGGCAATTTCTAGCCCTGGGATGCTTCCTGTAACCCCTGCAGATCCCTTTCTGTCACCCAAGTAGTGGGTTCTGTAAAAGTTACCTCACACCACTCCTGTTTGGTATCGCATAATCCCAATGGAGCAATTCAGCCTTAGAGTGCTGGCTTACTTGTGGTTTCTGGAGCTGCTAAAAGCATAATGGAAGGCATAATATAAAAGGCAAGCCTGAAAGTATCAAAGCCTGCGAAGCAACTCCTAGTTTGGGTTCACATGCCAGACACCCTCTCTACTTTTAAGATTAGGCTTTAAAACTCGTATTTTTTATTAACAGTTATAGTTAGGGATGGATCAGGTGACCCTAAACCCTCCCTTAGTTAGTCTGCTGGGGGGTTCCCATGATGCACTGAGTGTTTCTGCTTCACCCAACTATTTTCATTCTTTATTATTAATCTTCCACAGCATATCTTTTTTTTCTTTTTTTGTTTTTTATCTGTTTCACTCTCCTCACCTCCAACCGGTGGCTGCCCCTCCCTCAGCCTGCTTCTGTCAGGGGTTTCTTCCTGTTAAAAGTGAGTTTTTCCTTGCCTTTGTCACCAAGTCCTTGCTCATAGGGCTCAGGGGTACTTCCCATGATGCACTGAGCATTTCCTCCATACTCGCAGTGCATTCATGTGCCACGACATCGTGCTGTTAACTGCTGTCCCAACTGATGTCACCAAGTGCTTTGATATTTGGGGTCTTCTGTCTCCCACTGCAGGATGTTTATGTTGCAATATGAAATGCCGTGAGGCAGCTGAGGTTGTGAATTGGTGTATATATAAAATTGAAGTGAACAGAGATGCATTGTTATGTAACTGTCATTTATCAGTATAAGGTTAAGCTTTACAAACCCTTGCATGCCTTTGGTGTACACTCACTCAAGATCATGGCTTTACCTGGAGAGCTTTCCAATCTGCAGAGCAAATAACAAAGTTTAATTATTTCTGTCATTTAATTATTCTTATTTGGAGGATCCTTAAAAGCAAAAGAATACAAGAGAAATCTCATTCCTTCACAGAATTATCAGCAGTGTAATTATAATATTAGAAGTACAGAATTCCAGTATATCACAAAGAACTGAGCTCATTGATCTCCAGCGGTCTCAGTGCTGAAGCTCAGTGTTGAAGGTCAGGGTCACATTTATTGCTCTCACACTGCTAAATTATTTAAAGGGCATCATTACTGATCTGTACAGCCCCCCCCCCTCAGGCAACGGTGTATCCATCCAGTGTCAACAGATAACCAACCACAACCAACCAACAATCCCACTCAGCCCAGCTCTGATATAGCATGGCAGCAGCACAGAGGCCTTACGGCCAGAGTTTTGACAACATCCATGTGTGGCTGGTGAAGATGTTAAAAACGATGGGCATTCATATACTGCTGTAATAATTTGTTGTTCTGGGAAAGATTAACACCAGATTTTGAAACCTTACTGCAGTAATGTGCTTCTATTTAGCGACAAGAACATTTAAAAAGTTGGGAACATGTTCACAGCGTTTTCCCAGATCTGCTGGATGGGAGCTGATGGGAGCCATTCAAGTTATTCCAAACCAAACTGGGAAAAAACATTTCTCCTTTGTTTACTGTGACACTGGATTGTAGAATCGCAGTAAAGCTGCGTCCTTTAGCCTTAAAGCGACGCCGAGTAGAGCGAAACAATTAAAGTCAAACTCGCACCAAGCGGGGCGGCGCCCGTCGAGAGGCGGGTCCATGTGTCGTCTTTGCCTCAGCTTGTTCGGTTACATCGTATTTGCTCAAAATGGGGATGAGATATTGTTCTCACATCTGTAACGTGTTAATAAACGCAGTTTAAACAGTATTTTAATTCAGAGTGGCACAAAGAGACAACCTACCACGAGTATAGGCGACTGTTTGTTGTGATTTTGGCGCTATACAAATAAAAACACAAAAAAGAAATATTTAATCGTCCTGACACTTAGTAACTTAATTGCACTGTGTATGTACAAAGAAATCATTACATTAGTGAGTATTTTTGGTATAATATTAGTAATGTGCAGTATACTCCATCTCTTTGTTCTTTTTTGTGACACTTTGTGGGTTGTGGTGTTGGGGTGGGGGTGGGGGGCTTTAATCAGACCACCTTAACTGTCTTATTTCAAAGGAGATTTCTAAATAACGGCACGATTCCTTCCAGATGTTTACCGTCTTCGTCCCAGCGTTCAGCCGCCCTGTGCCGAAAACAGATCGATACTTTCCACCCACTCACCTTTCAGCCCCTCCAGCATCCATACCAGAGCTGCAGATTTCTGCTGAGCCTAACTGGACAGACGTTTTGTTAACAGTCGGTGAAACAGGCTGACCAGCTGGGCCGCAGACCTCGGCACTGAGTTACAGCCGCCCGTCACTCACCTCACTCAGACTGTTAGCTATAAAGGTATTATAAACAGTCCAGATCGTGTGTAGTTTTACAGTTTAAGGCTTTGGCACATCTTTAATAAAATAATGAACACTAAAATTGCCAAATCTCAGTTAATTGGGCAAGGCTCAATATCAAAAGTTACCATATGAGAGCGAATGCTTCTGCAGTCTTATTTTAAAATCCTTCTTATCTTATTCATTTTGCAACTCAGCATGACCCAACATCACCGGAGCTGGGATCAAAGTCTATCCGTCTCCTGAAGTATGATCTTTGCAGTAAATCAAGGGATTAAAGACTCCTGCTGGGGTTAGCGTAGTGCAGCAAAACAGTTTTGCTTTAACAGAGTTATTTTCATATTACACAATATGATTTATCAAGCTTGGGGGAGGATATTGCTGTGCCATCTGGACAGATTATCTGCGATGATTATCAGACCTCTGACTTTACAGTTTTATAGCTATAGCTACAAAAGGCTGAGCTTATCTAGTATCTGAATAACCTCTGGGAAAGTGTAAATCTGGAGGTTATGAACTGTATTTGGGCGTATCACTGAAAACTGACCCAAAAAAAATGATGTTGTTTGTCCCAGAAGTTTCAAACTGCAGCCTGGGTTGGACAGTATCTCATAGCACGTACTGTAGTAAAACCAAAGAGAGGTCATTGTTCCCAGAATGGTGGAATTAAATCACCATAATCTAAAAGGTCTCTCCAAAATGTCGTTAATTTTCAGGACCTGCGCTGAATCGTGACACGTTTTCTGCTGAGAGCGGAAAAAAGATTTTGATTTAAGCAGCTAACTTTGTAGCTACAGCCAAACATGCACTCTGACCTGCGCTTCACAGAAATCTTCCATATTTAAGACATTAAGCTCATCACTCACCCACAAACAGAAGAAATGGCCACATTGTTACCATCTACAGTAAATCACAGTGTTAAGTAGAGGGGATTCTGCTGTTGGGATGAAGCTACATTATGGAATTCTGCATATTTTTTTTACTAATTTATTACTCTTTGAATTTCTCAGCATCCTCACTGATGAGACCAGTGAGTCAGACCAGATCATTCAAACACAACAAAGTTTCTTTTGCTGAAATGCATTAAACAGCTTTCAGTCCCTGCTTTTATGCAGTCGCAGAGATGATAAGCTCTGGCAGTCACATCTTTGCTGTTACGGGAGCTGTAATTTATGCCAATATCCATATAGCATGAACCTCATAATGGATTGCAATCATGACAAAGATTTGTGACTGTGCTTGTTGCTTCTCTGGAAGGCGTATACAGTATAGGAACACCGATTTGGTTTGTTAGAAACCTGAAGAACATCTGATGGAGGCTTTTGGAGCACGGCGCTCTTTCTTCTCTTCGGCTCCGTGATGGCCACAGAAACAGCCCAGCTGCTGGTTGATGCAGCAAAGGCTCACTGAGGAGCGGCGATAAAGCTTTACGTGAGATCGGAACAGCATGAACAACCTGTTCTCCTATTAAAATGATATACCATAAAAAATAGACTAATTATCTGCTTCTCCTGTCGTTTCTCAACAAGGCCCAAGCCCGTTTTCATTCTAATTTCCATCAAAGCCGCACCTGGATCTACAAAGCACGTTCAACACGAACAGGCAAGAAAACCTCCAACCCTACCGAGAGATAAAGGCTCGAACTTTTACTGTGACAGTCGCCGGCTGATATCCTTTCCCCGGTTTAGTTTGGTTGTTGTTAATCTTTGGCACATAGAGAACCAGTGGCAGCTATTGCTAAATAAAGTTATTTCAAAACTGTTTTGCAATACAAAAGTAAGGATCAGCTTCTTTAGGCAGCCATAACTCACTTCAGCTTATTCCAGTTTAAGGTTTGATGTTTACAGAATCGTCTCAGCAGTTTCACAGCGTGAGCTCATGTTTCTTTTAATTGCAGCAGCATGTTCAAACACGGCTGAGATTTAAAACTGAAAACCTTTCAAAACCTTAAATTTATTGCAGATGATTTCTGTTTCGTTGAACCATAATGTAAAACATTTGCATTATTTTGGCTGCGTTTCTTCCAGTACATGATTTAAACATGCAGAACATGAAGTTCGTAAATTTGTTTAAGCCATCTTCATATTGTCATCGGGGTGTACCACAGGAATATGAGGCTCACATTCTGGATCTCAAAAACTAAAATTTCCCTTTGGCTCTTTCTGTGGCATCAATTTGGACTCTTTGATAAAATGATAAAACTGTGCTTTCATAAATTACTTTGCCTTAGAATCTCTTAAACCACTTTTATTTAGATGTCATGCTCAAATAAAACGCAGATGCCAAGCTCAGAGTCTCACAGCATTACTAAATCGCTGCATTAAATCAACGGGGGTTAGCAAACTACCAGAAGTTCCACACAGATAGATCAAAAATGTGTTTTTTTTTCGACAATAGTAATAAAGCCTTTTCCAAAGTTTTTATCCTCATAAAGACCAAACAAACCATTTGAAACAGATTTCCTGTTTTTCCCTAAAGCTCCTCTGCCGTGCGGTTGCAGGGCCCTTTTAATTCCTCAATGGATGTTGATTCTTTGCTGAACAGCAGTCAGGGGGAGGTACTGAGAAAGCCAGGCCGCTAATAAATGTTGACCGTTAAATGTTGGTTTTCAGTAACAGAACTGTTCGGGTGACTTTTACGACGCATGTTGTTTAGGTTCATTCTTGCTTGAACAGAAAGCAACGCGGATTCATGTATTTTAGTGTATTCTAATTTAATGACGCAATAGTCCAGGAATTACTGCTTTTAAGCTTTTTTCCCCACTTGCTGTTGTTTCCAACACAGACTCCATTGCAGTGTGAGTTCAGTGGTGTGTTGCAGGTTGCTGCTGTAAGGGGTTCTCCTTAAAAAAAAAAAAAAAAAGCAAGAAAAGGTGAGGAGAAAGCACCTTGACTAAGTGGAGCAGCTTCCATTTTATCGTGACTGCTATTATCTGTTAGCTGATGACTAACCAAGGAAGAAAAGTACAGTACAAAAGTGCAAAACTCTCGGGCCACCCCCGATTCCTTTATACTTTGCTGGGAAAATGGGGAATGGGACAAGCAGAAGAGAGTTTGTGCAGTTCTAATGACTTGGCATGGCCACATCTGTTCTCCAGCACAGCCTGAACTCTCGGAGGCAGCTTTCTTTCAGCAGTCCTCAGGAAGAGATCAACCTCAATCATACTACTAATGTAGCCACAGCTGCCCTGGGACAGTCTGACAGAGGCGTGGCTGCCAATTCGCACCTACGGCCCCTCCGACCTCACAACCACACACTTAGGCAATGTGGGTTAAGTGTCTTGCCCAGGGACACAATGACAGCACACACTCCGGTTGCGAGGCGAGCACCACTGCCACCCCCACAGACATTCAAAGCCCCTCTTTGGATGTTTCTGCCTTCTGTTCTGTTCTCTGATGATCACACTGCTTCAATAATGCTGAGGTCCATGTCTCAGGGGAAACTATTCCATAGGACCAATAGTGTTTCATCGTGTATATAGATATTTTTAAATATATATATATATATATAGATATCCAGGTATGCTTTTGAATGAATGAATGGATGAATGCCTTTATTGTCACTGCATGGTCACAACTCATCATTGTTAGTGATCAGTCGCACCACTGTTGTGGCGTCTGCAAACTTAATGATGTTATCTGTGGGGTGAGAGGGCATGCAGTCATGTGTAGAGGGAGTAGAGGATTGGACTAAATACACAACCTTGTGGTACTCCTGTGCTGAGGGTCAGGGTGGAGGAGATATGTGGGCCAAGTCTTACAGTCTGCAGGCGGTTACTGGAGAAAGTCCTTTGACCTCAGACACAGCTGGTCAGTCAGTCCAAGGTTGTGTAGCTTTGTGACGAGCCTGCTTGGGATGATGGTGTTAAAAGCAGAGCTGTAGTCTATAAACAGCATTCTGACATATGTTCCTGTCGTCTCCAGGTGGGTTAAGGTTGCGTGTAGGACGGAGTTTATGGCATCTTCGGTGGATCTATTTGCACTCTGCAGGCATACTGATGTTGATCTAGGAGACGAGAGAGGGAGGACTTAACATGCAGCAGAGCCAGTCTTTCAAAGCACTTTGAGATGATGGGCGTCAGGGCAACTGGTCTGTAGTCATTAAGGGAACTGATGTTGATCTGCACCGGGATGATGGTTGTTGTTTTGAGGCAGGCCGGAACAACAGCGTGCACCAGCCAGAGACTGAAGATTTCCGTGAATATCTCGGCTGAGCACGATCTTTGAGCACCTTGCCGGGGATCCCATCCAGGCCTGTTGCTTTTTTACATTCACAGATCTCAAAACTTGTTTAACCTTGTGTACCTGCACAGTGAACGAGTGGTCGGCAGGGTCCAGCTGAGGAGGGCCCACGTTGTTGTCCTGTCTCTTCTCAAAGCGGGCGAAGAAATGGTTCAACTCCTCAGCTAATGATGCGCTGGTTCCCGTCAGTAGATCTCTGCTGCTTCTGTGGTTGCTGATGTTCCGGATGCCTTCCCGTACACTAGCCGTGTTCCTTGAGTTGAAGTGTCCCTCAGTCGGCTCCTTGTACGCCGTTTTTGCTGCTTTTATGCCTTTTTTTTAGTTGGTGTCGGGCCACACTGTACTGTTGTCTATCCCCAGATCTGTAGGCTGCATCCCGTTTCCAAAGTAACTGCTGGAACGTCTGTGTCATCCACGGCTTCCTGTTTGGAAACACTCGTTCATAATTCCATCAATTTTGACCCCCCCACCCCCATCCCGCCCCACCCCCGAGACCACCAGCTGAGGCCCCAAACCTCACAGAGCCTCCACTGCATCGTGCAGACGGCTCTCGCTCTGTTCTGACCTCCTCTGTACATGTTGATGACGATTTGAGCCAGAAATGTAACAACAATCATCAAAATCCAAAATATTTAAACACTTTTCAAATACCAACCAACACATTTTGTCTCGTTTAAGTTGATTTAATTTTGTAGTATATTAGTATACAGTACAGTACAGCTAATGAATACTATTTAAATGTAATTTATTACTATTTAAATTATTGGAATATAAATGTTGGTTTGTCAGTCTGATTCTCCTTATTTTTAAGCCCCCACTTACTTAATTCATAAACGCCACCTTCAGTTCTCTCCCTTCTCATTCTTTCCTTGTGTTTCTTCATTCCTTTCCTTGGATTTTTCCAAAACGCCCTTTGACCCCTTGTTTGACCTCTGTTCTCCTATCTCAACATTTCTCCTTGTTTCTCTCCTTTCCAACCCTCCTTTCTGTCTTTCTGTACTTTGATACCCCCTCTTTCTCTCCGTCTCTCCTCCCATTTCCCTTTTCTCAGGTTGTTTGAGTACCGTGGCAGGGTGTCGCCGGTTCCTCGTGTGGTGCCAGTCAAACGCCCAAGAGTAGCGGTACCCCTGGTACGACGGGTCAAGTCTCTGCCTGTCAAACTGCTGGCGTGTAACGCCTCTGTCCTCCCCACCAGCAACGGCAACAAACAGAGATGTGAGTTTCAACTCCTCTGCTTGTGTAAATGAATAAAGTGTCAGCCACGGCTGGTTTACACGACGCTGCTGAACAATACCATCGTATCAGAACATATTCTAAACAAATTTCAGCTGAATAATGCACCATTAAAGTGTTGAGTGTAGTTTTTTTTTTACTGATTCCTATTAATAGTAAAAATAAATAGTGTTATTTTAGGAAGGTAAAGATACACATCCATATATTGATGTATAATTTCTATACATATAAATTGCCAGTGATGTTTATTCTAAGGAACAGTACCGCTGTGTCATCAAACCTTTTTGTTCTGACTTGATATCTTTCTTGCTTTTCTCTTATTTATTATTTCTTCTGTTTTAATTTCTAACCAACCCCCCCCCCCAAAACCCACCTCCATCTGTCATTCAAGCCTTGCTCTTACATCACAACGCGAGGTTAAAACATCAGGTCACTTCCTGCCTCCCTCTTTTCCCTCCTGTTTTTCTTTTTTCACTCATTCAGTTGAAAATGTATTCAGACTGTGGGTCTAAACAGATCTCCTGTCAGCTCCCTGAATTTCCCACTCTGTGCTCATAAAGCAGTTTACATGTCACTGATTTAAGTGTTTTTCTGTGTACTCATCAAGCTTGCATTGCAGATTGTTTTGAAGAGTAATATAAAAAGGAATAGACCAAAAACCTTTTTAACCACGCACTTTTTTGGAATCTCAGTTTGGACTTTTTCCCCCTCCTAACGACCTCGTGCTCATGGATGTGAAGTAATGTGTCTTTGCAGTTAACACAGGAAGCCCTCAAACGATACTAAATCATTTGAATTTTGGTTACACATTATATTTTCACCTGATCTTCATTTTGCTATTAGCACTCATCCTTCTTAGGGATGATTCGCAATTATCGACATTTTCCAAAGCGTACGACGGGGGGAGGGGCTTAACACCCAGCATACGCTTTTCAAATAGTTAGAAAATGTCGGTCGGTCGGTCTCCAGTTCAGTAGGTGGCGGTAATGCACCTCTAAGCTGGTTTGCAAACCGCCAGTAAAACTAATAGAAGAAGAATCACATGGGAGGAAAAAAAGAAGAAGAGATGTACTTTTGCACACACACACAACTTGAGCTTTTATTTTATGAATGTATATGATATAGATGAATAGGTGTGTGTCCGCCATTACTGTGGTTGTTTATGAGCTGAGTGGCTGAGAGGAGAAGGGGGCGGGGCAGTGCTGTGTGTGTTTGTGGCGATCGAGTGAAGCGACGTTGGCGTGAGAGCCAGACAGTCAGTCAGGTTCGTTCATTCATGCCTGTACAGTTCTGGCGTGGTTACGGCCAACAGTAACTGCTGAATTATAAATTAACGGCAACTTTTGCGGCAATCTGTCGCAGATCCTTTCAACGCCCTGACGGGCACTGCCGTATCAAGATTAACGCAGAAGCGCGTGGCCTAAAATTAAAAAGTTTTGCGAGATCTCACAAAAGTAACTCGTGATATCGGAAAAGTACATCTCTTTTTTTTTTTTCTCCCTTGTGCCTTGTGGGGTTCGATAGATTTTAATACTTCCTATTAGATTAAAATATCAAAGAATCAGGTGAAATTAAATGTCATGAAAAACATATCAACATTTTCTTTGTACACTTTGGAAAATGTTGATAATTGTGAATCATCCCTTACAGAAGTCATGCTTTTATTTTTCCTTCCTCAGACTCCTTCGGGCTGATACAACTTCGTCTTTTATGGAAAACATTTTAAATATGACTCGTTCGTGCCTCCGGCTCAACTCTCCTTTTGGGTTTCAGCAGACAGCGTGATCAAAATAAGAATGGATACTCTACTCACTTCCATAAGTCATCCCATCAAGTTTTTGCTAAAAGCCATCTATGAACACGCTGAATGAGCCCAAAATAATAATTAGGTTCTATCAATTGTTTTCTCAGATTAATACATGAAAATGCTTTTTTAAAATCGACTTCAGATCATAGACGGCGTGCTCGCATCCATCTCGTGAAGATGCTTCCCTCCAGCACGGAAATGGGAAACAGATGTACGAGTGAGAGCCTTCTGACTGCAGCTTCGACACTTTGACAGACCTCGGATTTAGTTGGGAATTCAGAAGTCTTAGTTGTACTTAGAAGTGACGTCAACTTGGGTGACTTCTGTGTCCAGAGAACTTTGCTAAATCCTTTTTCTATTTAAAGAGAAGATGTTATCGTGGGTTTTTAAGTGGGAATAGCTTTTCTTTTCCTGCCACTTACCCACCGTCTCCAGGAAAATTATATATTTTTATATACTATATATGCATTATGTTTAAACAAGGAGCCAAAATTAAATTCTAAATGAAATTTAGTTACATCAGATACAGCATATGCCAGTGTCACAGACAGCTCTTTTAAAAATGTGTCCTTAAATGTTAAATTTCTTTCAAAAATACTTCCCTCAACATAAAATTGTGTTTTCTTGGCTAATTGAAAATATCATAAACATTTTTTTTTTGCAAAACAGCCATTGCTATGATTTTCTCTTCTATAAAAATAATAATTGACACTATAATAAACAGCTACATGTTTGCTGTGCGTGGCAGATGTTTCGTATTGATGGATTATCACTTTGAGTGTTCAGGGTAGAAATGAAAGTAAACTTTGGAGTTTTTTTTTCTTTTATTGTCTTTGGTTTATTTCTGTTTTCTGCTGCTGCTCGAAGAGGACAATCATAATAGTTAGTTAATTAGTTTATTTTAAAAAAAATTAATACACCCATTTGATTAACGGGGTCATGACATGAAAACCATGAAAAGAACGGTTCTTATTTTATTACCTAATGTTTCCATGAGGATAATAACACATGTGTTGCTTTCAGCGGGTGCCGCCATGTCAGGACGCGGTGCGCCCTTGACGCAAACTGACCGAAACGTTACAGGAAACTAACTCAGTAAATTTAAGGGCTCTGAATGTTCTCATGGAAAGCGGCGGTGCACCTTTACCTTTGCAGCACAGTCGCCAGTTGGAGCCAGACTTGTTGTTTGGTTCTGCTTCTTCTCACGCAGCTCGCCAAAGAGGTGACACTCTCCAGAATGCAGCAGGCGCCAGGGGTGGATTAGCTGAATGGTGGCTGGTGCTGATGTCACGGTGTGGGTGGAAGCTGGCAGATGTTAAAGGCAGACTCTGGGTCCCTTTTGTCTGAAGTCAAATAGCTCTACTATATTAATTAATGAAAACTCATTTATATTGAAGTTAATCTCATGTGCTGGACAACAGAACCAAAGCTATGAAAATGACAGGTCCCCAAACAGGACAGTAACATATCAGAAACAGGCTCGGTCCTGAGCCTGTTCTTGTTTGAGTTTAAAGATCAAAAAGGTATACACAAGTTAGCCAAAGACCCAAAGCAGAGTTTTAGTGAGTGGTCATAAAATCCTGAGTAGAAAAAACATTTAAAGAGCAAAATAAAAGTGTCAAGAACCGCTGCAGCTAATGCCAGAGATGGAAAACACCAACAAAAAGAAAAAAAAAAGCATGAGTGCGAGCAGACAACAAAAGACAGCCAGGTCTTTTATCGCCTGGGGTCTGGCGGCGGACCAACCGTCTAAACGAGCCTCCGTGATAAGGCTTCGAGATGTCCCTGCATGCGTAACCTGTAATGCTGGAGAGAGTCCTGGTAACAATTTCATTTCATTAATCCAATCATCAATTTCTGCACAACAAGCCGTCTCTTAAAAGAAAAACGTCTTTTCCCTCAGCGTCAGCCCCGCTGCAGCTTGTGACCAGTCGCTTCTGCTGAAATCTTTACAGTCTTCCAGCCATCAAAGGTGGAGCAGCCATGAAAACCTTTATCAGGGTGATGCTGTATGCTGTAAAAAACCAGATCTCCCCCAGAGGCTGCGATAAGTGAGAAAGAGAAACTAATGCCAAGTCACTGCATGAGTGTGTGTCGTGTGTGTGTGTGTGTGGGATCACTGAAAGGTCATCAAAGAGTTCCACTGTCGTATTTTTATGTTGAACAGAGAAGCATCTTTGGTTCTTATCTGGCCCATTTCCTTTGACGCCTTAATGGTAGGAAGAAAAAAAACGGGCGTTTTGACAGAGAGTCTCTAAATCTTCATGTAAGGAAACAATAAATTCAAATCATACAGCAAGACTCACAGAGTGACGCACAAAACTCAAATTTAAAGAAAACCAAAAAGAGGATGATAAAAATTAAAAAAGGAAATACAAATAAAAGAAGGAAAAGTGTTATTAAAATAAACACTAATGCAAAACTGTGACTGATACAAAGTTACAACAAAAGCAACTTATAAATGAAGTAACGTAGCACGTGTTTGATGGTTGGACAAACTGGAGGGAGCCAACCTTTAAGCAACGGTGCTGATCGCTGCAGCCCTGTTCTGCATGTAGTCCTGTCAGTGTAGACAGCCACCTATCATCTGGATTAGTTACTTATGTATTTATAACCTCGAAATAAGCTTTTTGTGCATGTTGTGGGAACTCCACATCATGCACTCCTACAACTACTAACCACTGCCCTGATGTAACACATAATAATAATGCCTTAGACTTATATAGCGCTTTTCACACTACTCAAAGCGGTTTACAATTCTGTGCACCAGTCATTCACACCTCAGTCATACTTGGCCACAGCTGCCCCTCCGACCACCACCAAGCACACAACCGCATTCACACTTAGGCAATGTGGGTTAAGTGTCTTGCAGGGACACAGTGACAGCACACGCTCGAACCCGCGACCCTCCGGTTGCGAGGTGAGCACCTACCCACTGCGCCACTGCCACCCTGACGTACCTGTATTGTAAGAATAAAACTAAAAAAAAGGTCTATTTTTCAAAAGTAATTAAACATTAACAGGAAACCAGCACACAGACGCTCCTCAGCTGAACGAGGGAAAAGGACGGAGACAAAAAAATGAAACAACAGAATCCAGAAAAGAAGGACGAGAGCAAAGAGTGAAGGCACAGCAGGTACAGCAGGCTGGTGGAGGTGCAGGTAAATAATGGCAGGGTAAATAGAAACAATGTAACACTTAAGTATATTTCTTTAAACCTCTATAATACTGTGCTGAAAATACAGATTTCATCTGTTTGATCAGAAAAATCTATTAAATTTCTCAGAAATGCAGCAGAGATTCTTTGATTGAAGAAAAAAGATGAGTAAGTTGTCTAACATTTGCAGGGTAAGACTGCAATTCATCACTTTGATCCACAGCAGAATATTTGTCTGTAATCGAGTCATGAAATCTGGCACAGATGCTCGTGAAACCCAACAAATGACTCCAGATGTTCTCGGCGATTCCCCGACTTTATCTCCGGTGCTGCTAACACATAATGTTTTTGACTCGTCCACGCGGAGATCAGAATCTAAGTACAGATTTCCATCAGCGTGATCAAAAGAGGAGCCTCGCCTGACGTGCATTCAGGGCCGTAAGGTTTGAGGCAGTGAGACCTTTCAACTCTAATTCAAGGGGTTTAAATAATAAAGCACTGCATTAACTGAAGCCATTTTTATACACAGTCCCCTGTTGTCAGAGGGGACCACAAATCTGAGATAAAGTATCTCTTGTCTTTATTATATTCTGTTTCGTTGCACGCTGCTATTCAACTAGCAGCGTGTGGTTTGTGGTGAAAGCATGTGGATCAGTCTCAGCTGTTTCCTGACCCACAATATTGCAGTCTGATCCTGGAGTATTAAAGCATTTGATGGTTTTTACACTGCTCAGGATCAGCCAGTGTCTAATTAAAATAACCACCATTCGAATCCGCCATATCAGAAAGTCCAGATAGCATGAAAATAGTTGTCCCTGCGAGGCTTATTAATCAGGACATGAACACTTACATGCCCTCGCCTCTGTCTCTCCCTCTCTGCCTGTGTCTGTCTGTGTCTCTCTACCAGCAGTGAAAGGGACCGAGCTGCAGGCGATAAAGTCGGAGCTGACTCAGATTAAAGCCAACATCGAGGCTTTGCTGGGCAGACTGGAGCAGATCACAGAAGACCCACACATAGCTGCCACAGGTGACACACGCACACACACGCACACACACACACACACCAGTAACAATGACAGGACAGTCTGGGGATCCAGTACATTAAACAAATGGACAGATTTGGAGACAGTGGCCCGAATTTACTCATTTCCTAACAATATGAATGTTTCACACTCAAATCACTGATTCATCAATATTTTCATACCTGAATTTATTTGTACATTATGAACAAATCTAAAAGTAAAATAAATACTGTTACTATTACTGCTTACTCCTCCTTCTAGTAGTAGTAGTAGTAGTAGTAGTAGTAGTAGTATTGCCTTTCGGGCATTATTTAGTTTCCGAAAACATAATGCTCAGAATTACAGTTAAATAAAAATGAATAAAGTGCATGTAAAGAAAAGAAAATTCTAACTGTAAAGGTGAAGCTTCCAGCCTTTTTAATTTAAACATATTCCAGGATCTAAAATTCTCTCATCTATATTTGGCATATCTTTGCTCAGGCTGCCCCACAGATGCTGGAGAATCTGGATATTTTTATTTTCCATTGCAGCGACAGGAGCTGACAGATAATGTGCCCTTTGTCCTCGACCTGTTTTCTTCTCCTTTTTTTTTTTTGTGGTCTGCTAGTTGTTTTTTTTTTTTTTTTCCACATCAACTTTGAGTCCAAACATTTTTTGACTCGAGCCGCGGGGAAAGGACCCCCGACTATTTATTTATCGTCTAAACAGCTGTCACTGCCACGGACACGCTGTGGGAAGCTGTCCCTGTTATTATTATTGCTGCCCGCTGGTTTAGAATGAGCCATATTTACCAGCACACGTGACGGTAAGAAGAAAATTTACACCTCGTGAATGTCACAGTGATTTTGGGTGAAAAGTAATTTACCTGTGCAACATTTCCACACACATATTAGTAAATGAGAGCCACTGAATTTAATGATACTTGTGTGCTTATTGGGGAAGCTGCTCAAGGTTACAGTGCAAATGTTTTAGAGGTTTTAGAGACCGTCATCAAATTCATTCTTCTAGCAGCCGTGGTGTCATGAAGGAGGCAAAGGAGGAGGTTGGCTCTAATATCTGAATACATCTACAATGGACAATAAGTTGCGCAATACTGAAGTAAAATTGTTGGCTCATCCATCGTTGAAAAAGGTACATCTACCCTTACAGCCAGCCAGCAAAGGAAGAGCGATGGACTGTAAAACGCACAAATGTTAACAATCAGAGTTTGTCAATACTTGGCTCAGATGTTGTATCTCAGCTACTGCCTCCAACATTAAAATCCTTCAGAACACACAAATGTTGTCATGAGAGCGATCGCAGGCTTTGTTTCCCCTCGGCCACAGAGATGGGGGGAGGGGTAAAAAAGAAAAATAAATAATGCCTATTTTTTTAATTTTTGCACAATATGTTAAGTATAAGCAGTGCTACTAACATGGGACACAAATCCAACAATATATCCTTATAACCTTCTTAATATTCTTAATGAACAAAAAATCAAGTACGTCCATTTTCTGCAAACAAACCCGTGAGGTGATGTGCCTGTAAGGAGAAACGAGTTGGTCCTTACAGTTTCTGGAGGTGTGTTCCAGATGGCAGCAGAGAGCTGGGTTTCAGTGGATGTGAAGAAGGTAACTAGTTCCTTCCTTCAGAGGGTACCTGACACAGAAACAGAAGAAAATCTGCACTTTTATAGATTAGTGTGATTGCTAACAATTGGACTGAAGCTTCAGAATGAAGTAGATATGAGTGCACTGTGGTGTGTGTGTGTGTGTGTGTGTGTGTGGTGGTTGTGGGGGGGGACTTGGTTTCCTTTTTATTTTCTTGCAGTTCAATTCAAAATACTTTATTATCCTCGAGGGGCAATTTGCTTTGCAGGCAACAGCAAAAAAATCAAATAAATAAAAATCCCATACAGCATACACAAGCAGAGACACAAAATCAGCTGATAGAATTCAAAAAGTGGAATGTATGAGAATTTAAGTGTTTGTTCTGCAGTGCGGCAAAGAACACCTCCTTCCTGAAGGCAGGGGGTGAGTGCTGACCCCCTGAGTCCTAACTCTGCTCAGGAGGGCAGGGTCATTAGGCTTTATACCTGCCGCTTTGCTACAGTGTTACAATATTCTCCAACCTCCTTTGTTCTGAAGGCTCACAGATCCAAACCAACAGATTGAAGGAAAAGTTAAAACAGTCTCAGTAAAACAAGAGTGAAACATTTTCATAAAAATATTATCCACACTAACTTTGGTGGAACCTTAACACAGTGCTGCTGCAGTGCAGTGTGGCCCTGTGGTTTCAGACTAAAGGCTGCTTCCTGTGACGTCATCAGAGCTCTCAGGTATCTGACTTTCTCTTTTAAAGTTGTTGCTTAGTATGATTGAAACCGTAATGTGTAAGTGTACTCACGGAGTGAATAAACAGCTGAATGATTATTTTGTTTGTTTGATCTAATATCCGGGTTATTTTCAAAACTAGAAGTATAGCACATTATGTGAACCCTCCAGCCTCGTCTTCAAACTGCAAAATCAAAATCAGTTCACTGATTATTCTCTGGTTTGGGATTTACTCGCCACGCGCAGGAATAAAGTCTACAAAATACACAATCATAAATGGATGACAAATTATTGATTTATAAAAGCTGTCTCTTTTATTTTCTTTAGTTTTATAAAAACTGCACATGAAAATCTTCTTGCTTCTTCTCGCTGTTGAACAGGAGGCCTCGGATCTCTGGACCTGCACCATCTGAGGGAGGCTGGTTCACCCAAAGAGCCATGATCATTTCTTGCAGTTTTGCATAAATGTCACCTTTGAACTTGCGCTGCTTGTTTGTGGTTCTCTCTGCCTGTTGTCTTCAGTGACTGAAAAGCCTGTCGGGGTGAAATCAGGTGACTGGCCTGGCTGCTGAAGAGGATCTCTTAAGGCAGAATACTCTTGGCCTTAGGTTGCTTGGCAGTATGCTTTTGCTCATTATTCACTGTGAAGTGTGGTGGGGAAAATAAGTTGAGCTCTGATGATGATTTATTGAAAGTAAAGATTAAGCCTTTGCAAAGGGATCAGTACAGCACAAACAGTCTTCGCACCAACATTATTGACCAAAGAACAAAATAATAACCTCTCCTTTCTGCTTGTGTGTGGATACAGTCTTGTTCTGCTAGCTGTGGGGCGGTCCAGTTCCCACCGCCGTGTAGCACAAGCATGATAATAACCTGCGTCATGACCTTGGACACAGTTTACATTCGAGTTATTATCTTGCCTTTGCACACTCGGTCTTTGTACAAAAAAAAAATTACAATTACATACCCGAGAGGTACACAGCGGTTATTAGAGTTCAAAAAAATTTTTCCATTACATGAAGCATCAACATCTCTTTGGACATCATGCTGAGAAAGTGGATCGCAACCAGATACAAATCGAGCACACTGAATCAACTTCATGTACCATGAAACAATGACAGAATAGGTCTCACATGGCCACGAAACTACTTAGAAATTTCAAAGATCCATCCAAGCCGTATTTGAAGATGTAAAAATTATATTTCCTAGATCACTCCTAATATGCACTGTTTAAAAAAGCATCATGGGGAAAAAATCATGCTGGATGTCTATACTGACATGGACTGTGTAATGTGCGAGGAACGAAAGAATTCAGCCCTCTGTTGGTTGATAATTGCTTGTACGCATGCCTGACAACACTGGGTCATGCTCCCAATGACATGATCGATGGTGTCCTGGGGGATCTCCTCCCAGACCTGGACCAGGCCATCACTGAGCTCCTGGACAGTCTGAGGTGCAACCTGGAGGTGTTGGATGGACTGAAGCATAATGTCCCAGAGGTGTTCTGTTGGATTTAGGTCAGGCGAGTGTGGGGGGGCCAATCAATGGCATCGGTTCCTCCATCCACTGGGAGTTTCCTGCAGACACCAGGAGGAACCCATGACCCTAGGGTCTGACAGTGGGTAGCCCATAGAGATCTGTGTGAGCCTCCCCAGACCATCACTGACCCACCACCAGACCGCTCCTGCTGAACGGTGTCACAGGCAGCATAACGTTCTCCACGGCTTCTCCAGACACTTTCATGTCTGTCACGTCTGCTCAGGGTGAACCTTGTTGCACAATCCTGCTCAGGGGTACACTTCTACAGATACTGTCGATCTCAAACCCTGAACATACATATTTCTGCATAGTATGGATAATATTATTGGTCGCAGAAAGTATAAATCAAAGCCTTATAGACACTTTGTTTCTGTACTAAGCGGAAAAAATACTGTCTGTACAACCAACCAAAGTAATTATAAGTGTTACCATAGAATGATGATCGGCCTTATGAACCTATTTATATTTTAAAATTTTGGAGAAAAAAAATGACTTTTCATGCTTAAAAGGACAGAATTGCTCAAAAGGACCCACCGCTGTACCGGTATGATTGCAGTACTGACTGTAAAAACAGTCCAAGATGAAGAGAAAGCAGGAGCAGAACCACTGGATGTGGATCTGTACCAGGGATCTGGGATGCAGCTGTAGAAGCAGTAAAATGTTAGTGTCTGTGTTGCCTGATGCCAGATTTCTGAGTGGCAGCCCACCTGTGAAAATTTGACAGACAGTTCAGAGGTGCACAGATTTAGCCAATGCACAAGAGAAATGTTGCTGAGGATAGTTGGAGTCCTACTCCACGTGTTTTAATGAGATTACTGATACTCATTTTGGAGATTCCACGACCCAAGCCGTATGATAAGGATTTAAAGGTAACAAAAGGCTGTCTCCCATTCCCCAATATGCTTTTAAACTAGGCTGTAGGGAACATCTATTGATAAGTCCGAACAAATAAGCAGAAGAGAAAGGGAACAGAGGAAGTCCAATTAAAAAAGAGAGGATAATTATTTTTGGTCGTATGGTTAACCTCTAGCTTTGCTGCAGCAGTGAAACAGCACAAGATTGTAGCTGCAACATGCCCGACTCATGTTTATTTTGTGTGTGTGTGTCTCCGTGTGTGTGTGTGTGTGTGTTCATGCAGATTTGATGAAGGCAGAGGACTGCAAGAGCGAGGAGGCGTGGCAGGAAGGGGAGGAGTCGAGTTCAGAGCTTGAGGATGAGGACGAGCAGAGGCAGAACAGCGACGCCGAAGAGGAAGAGGAGGAAGACGAGGAGGGAGAACACACACAGGATGACATCCACAACCACGTGGTGTGTTAATGTGACAACCAATAGCGTGCAACAATTGAACAGTATCAGTTCGTAGTAACAGTCGTCTGATTGTTGGGTTTCTCTGGATTATTCTTGGGTCACAACAACATAAAGTGACTGTTGTTGTGATTTATATAAATAAAATATATATATAAAACTATATAAATATAAATAAAACTGCATTTAATTGAAGGTGTTATATATTGTCAGGTAAATATTCTACAGTATTACAGAGAGAACCACGATGATCAGAATATGCCTGGTTTACATGCGTCATGCATTAATACTTGCACACTTATTTCACATTGATACTACATACATACATTTTGAACTTCTGTGGGAGCTTCAGCACATTTAAACCAAAATAGAATTACAGTCCATCCCAGTATATTTCCTAAAAACATATCCTGGGCTGTGACTCAGGGAGTAGAGAGCTTTTTTTTTGTTTTGCCCGTTCAGTCTCACAGCTGTTTTTCACAGTGGAAAGAAGAAAGAAAGTCTTCTGACTTATTATCTCGTCGGCAGCTGCAGAGTGTGTCCCAGAGCAGGCTTTAATCCAACACTCTCTCAGCTCCTGCTCATCACTTATGCTGCTCGTTAAGAACCCCTTATTGTGATTTTTCATCGTGCACGGTAGCGTCTTGCCAGAAGAGGCCGTATAAAAATAAACCAAAGTCCACGTGAAGAGTTCAGAGGAGTGAGAGTGGTATAAATCAAATGACTCCCGCCCAGAAGATGTGTTCCTGTCTCAAACGTATGTATTTGGATTTATTTCTGACTTTGCTCTTTGAATCAGAGCTTTAGGTTAAGGCACCTTAGAAAACCTTGGGAAGGTCACGGTCACGGTTTGGGTTCAGATGCACACTTTCCACAGCAGACTTCTACATTTTCTCTTTACCGCTGTGAGAAGCGCTACACGGCGGAAACACGAGTGGAGAACATTTGGCCGACGTCTCATGGCGTCTGTTTTGTTTGTCGAGGGACTTTTGTTACACTCTGGGGAAAAAACAAAATTATAGTACTGGTAACACATTATGTAATCTAATGCCTTTTAAGGTGTAGAAGCTTCTTATGATAAATAATAAGGAAAACCCATTGCCTTATTTTGTAATATAATTTCCCATAATAATAATCTGGGGCCAATTTTATTGAATACTTGAATCCATGTGATCAGGATTGTGTGCGTTTTGACTCTCGGTTGATATTCTTTTCTTTTGTTCAGGAGAACAGACGCCTATCATCAGAAATGGACTCCATTCACCCATGAGCGGTGAGTGTTTCATGACACTGATTTTCATGGCATACACAAATTTGACTTTGTAGTTTATGCATCATGGTAGATGAACAAATTGCAGCGATTGTGTGGAGAAACCAGACCAGTGTGGCTTTCTCTTTCTGTAATATTCAGGGATAAGGTGAGTTCTTCCAGGCTCAGCTTCTCTGTCTTTGTTGTCGCTATATTCTGCCAGTGTGTTACATTTGTGTCCCAGTTTTATTTCGGTTAAACAAGCAAGATAAAACCGCATCAGCAAAGTAATATGTAAGAGTTTAAAGTTTTATTATTGGGTTAAGAAATGACGAAACCACGATGATTAAAGGCTGCTTAGGACAAAACAACTTTATTTATTTTTGCAGATTTGTCTTTCAATATTGTCAGCTTCAATTATGTGAAAAGGGGATTCGTGCTAAGCATAGCATCGACATTCAGCTCATCAAACGGCTTTGAAACTACCTGGGGCGAGCTGATCATGTCTGGAACAGATAATTCCAGTCATTACCGGAGGATGGAACTTTATTGTTCAGTGTTCCAAGACTTGGAGGCAAAATCTCTGTAATGATCCGAAGGGGCGAGTCATACTCACTTTGGACATCATCAAATTTGAAACTGCTTTTGATGGACTATAAATTAACAAAAGCTTTGCACTGTCCATCCATCCGTCCATCCATCCGTCCATCCATCCATCAGCAGCCTAAAATGAGAAATCCAGACCTCCCTCTCCCTAGCCACCTCCCCCAGTTTAACGGCATTCCCGTGCCCGGAACACCTCACCCAGGAAGCATCCTACTCAGATGCCCAAACCAACTCAATTGGCTCCTTTCAGTATGGAAGAATAGAGGCTCTACTCCTACCCCCCTCTAGGATGACTGTACTCTTCACTCTATCTCCAAGGCTTGAATCCGTGATCACGTTCTTTCAGTCACTACCCGAAGCTCGCGACCAGGTGAGGGCAGGAACGTAGATGCTCAGCTCTCTTCACCACAACGGACTGGTACTTAAAACTCCTCCACTTGGGGCAGCAGCTCGTTCCTGACCCGGGTCGTGTAAAATTCCACATTGTCTTTTAAATATCACTAAGAACTTTTTTATTCATAAATATTTTGATCAGATTTGCAGAGTTCAGTGGCTCCTCTCGATGGCTGAAGGCTTTGTTTGAGGCGAGTGTTGAACCTGTCGCTCCAGTAGCTGAATGAGTGAGCTCAGAGTTTTGCTCATCACAGCCTTGTGGGGACAATTCTGACTTATTTTTCTGCTGAATTATCTACTATAGTTGCCTTTTAAAAGTAAATCTTGATTATTTTCTTGGCTGACATTATGTGAATGGCTGAAGTATGTAAAAAGAGTCAGAAATAATAATAAACAGAGAGAAAACCTGAACAACGCAAAACTCTTCTCATAAGAGAGGAGGAAATTAGCAATTTGTACGGGCTTAGGGCAAGAAGTTATGAAAATAGCTCATGCCACTGTGCAAAAGTACACACACACACACTCATACACGATCTCCTGCGTGCTTCAGTAAATATACGAGTGGCAGAAAACATCCACGGTTAACAACATAAAGTCAACACTCTGGATTTGATTAAGCCCATATAATGTTACAGATTTAATCCTCAGTTTCTGCAGCCCACACTGACTCTGTGTAGTCACACCAACATATTGCTGTATATTGTTGTATGCAAGGCTAACAACAGACCCCATCATTGACAGATAATCTGCCTCAACCTCACAGGGTGTTCAGTGCTGCACTCTCTGCTGCTATCTTCAGTTTTTGACCCAGCCGTAATTGTATATTTGAATGCATTTGTGGCTCAGTATATACAGTAGGCATTGCACTGTGTAGTGATCCCCATACTTGTGCTCCTGGGAGGGGAGTGTTTTGTCATCTTAGAAATTCTTACATCTGGATCTGGGTGCTGATACAGCGTGCAGCTTGCTGATATTGGTTTGGAAACACTACTAAACAGGAAGCACTCCAAGAGCGCGAACCGCCGCCAAGGCAGCTCACTTTCTGGCAGTAGTTACTTTTAAAGAAGTTTGTAGTGCAGTAAAAATCAGGTAAGGGCAGCATGACAGACATTTGGTAATGGCAATGATAATAGGTGTTGATTTGTGAATAACTTGAGCTTATTATATAAGATTATCCTACAGTATATTTCTAACTAACTAGGCAGCTCATTCTCCCTATATTTTATTCTCTTGACACTTCCTTTTAATTCTTTTTTGGGGCATTTTGCCTTTACTGGATAGTAGAGGGGGAGACGTGCGGCACAGGGTGAAGGGTGGGGCTTGAACCCAGACCGCTAGGCTCTGGTCTCTTGCTCAACCGCTGAGCTGAACTGATGCCCAGGCAACACTTTCTTTAAAGATAGAAAATATTTTTGGGGTCAACTTGAAAGAAAGGCAGATGTGAAATATAAAAGGGAGGTCAGAGGTCAAATGTGACATGATATTTGGTGCTTTCTGTGTTGACAATACAAAGCGCACTTGTAGGGATCGTAGTTTCTAAGTTGTGAGGATTTTGTCAGTTTTCGACCAATAAATCACTAAGCTGACCTTGCAGACCTGGCGGTGGATGTAAGTCAAATTCTAATGGATTGTTAACATGACCCCGCTCTGCGCCCCTGACAAATCCTGATGTCTTTGTATAATATAGGAAACGCAAGCGCAGATATATTTTTTTAACGACTCTGCCAGCTTGTGTTGGATGATGTTTGTAGATCTCAGTAAAAATGGAGCCTTCTGTGTTTATGAGCCAGGACTGGAGTCAGTCTGCTTACATGTGTGCTTTGGCAAGAAGATGAGACAAAAATACCTCACAGCAAAACAAACACTGACACAGATGTGACTACAAGTTTGTCTCGTGGGCCGTGATCATTTACACAAATAGGCCAATTTTATACGCCTCCATAAGGTAAAATTATTCCTCTACGTTCAACATCGCTCTGACCTCTGAGGAGTTCGACTGTTTTCATTAAACATGACATTTATTAGGTTTAGCATAGCATTAGCATTTATTTAATTGACAGTTGAAGTTCACATGACAAAAAAATCCATCTGCGACGAAATCACTTTATAATGCAATATCCACCTCAGATCATTTGTGGTTTTTTTTAAATCAGAATAAATTTGCTATGTCTGGACAAAGAACCTTAGAATAGAGATTTGAATATTTTTAATATGGATGAAGCCAAATTGCAGTTGTTCAGCACATGCGCAGAAAAATTATAAATTTTCGTGTTGTTGTTTTTTGTTCTGCTAAATTTGTACATGCAAAAACAGAAAGTCAAAATAAAAAAACAAAAACCAACCGAGGCACTGAAGCTCTTAACGAAACATGAACAACAAGACGAAAGCAGGTTTGCACTTGCATGTGCGTCTGAACCTCCCGATAGAGACTTTAAATCCTCGCTCAACAGAATCTCTGTTTTTGCCTTTTTCCAGGAAAAGCGTCCTAAAGCAGTTTGTGAATTAAGTGCACACTTCTTTGCCGAAATCATGTGTTGAGAACAAATATCATGTGCACAGGGGGATATCGTTTCATTGCTAAGAGAGGACAGTTGGATACAGTAGTTTCATGTGCCTGTCAGACAACATGTAAAATGGGCGTTCATTTTAAAGAAATAAAACAGCTTTTGTAACTATTTTAAGGTGAAGTTGGAACCGAGCTGCTGTTTCTCCATCGACACGAACCGATCGAGACTTTGATGACATAACTGATAATAACAGGAGCGGCCCAAACCTGCATACTTTGACAAGGGCTGAAAATTCTTTCCACGCCGTGCATGAACGGAGAAGTCTGTGATATTTTCTTGAGAACATGTCTTTCTCTCTCGCTCTCTCTCTTTTCTCTTTTTTTCCTCTTTTACTTTGTTTTTGATTTGTGATATTTGGACCTCATCACAGCTTGCGTCGTTAAAGAATTGTTGCAGAAATCCCAAAATTCATATCTGGATCTGATTAAGATTTTTTTTTTTAAAAAATTCATCTCACCAAAGCTGCGTCGAGCCCTGCTTCAGTAATCTGAAAAACTAACAAAGAGACGGAAAAATCAGAAATGACCCCGTTTGTGTTGAAGTTGAAGGAAACTGGTGACCCAGGATATGGCAGCGTGTTTTATGTGTAAATGAACCGCTCTTCTCACACTCCAGTTAATGTCAGCAGCATTTACAGAACTCTTTAGCAAGTTGTGGCAACACATGACAAAAAATACAAAACTTACAAAGTTACCAAAGAGCAAGCGAGGAACAAATCTAGAACATCAGCACCTAAAAACCTCATTATTCAATCCTTAATACTCTGATTAGTTCAGTATTATTTGATTAATTGATCTAATACCTGACAAACAGCAACTACTTGTTACTACTCTTTACAGTACTTCAACATTATGAGTCCTTCAGTAGTTTCTTACAAACATAATAACAAAGTCAACAGATCCTTAAAAGATTAAGGTCAGTCAGGCGCTCCTTATTACCTGTGGATTATTTCAGAGATATCTGCTCCCAATTTAATGCCAATAGGTTTAAAGAGAGATTTTAATCTGGACTAAAGAGAAGCAGACCATCATTTCTGAGATGAGCTCTTCCAAAGCTGCTGCCACCATTAATCGTAAGACAAATGTGGAATAGCTGTCCACGTGAATAAACGCAGGAGAAACTTGTGATATGGTCATGAATTTGTAAAGTAGCGAATACATTTTCAAAACTCAGCGAGATTTGTAAAATGTTGTTTTATCCTTATTAAGTCTTAGGCGGTTGAGTTTCGCTTTAGGACATTTCCAAGGCAGATAGCCACCCTCCCTGAGTTTGGTTTTATTTATTTATTCTTATTTATTTAACCCCCACCCACCCCACCCCGCGGTCTCCGAGTGATTAAAGACACACATTAGGTCAGATTGTAAGATCTTTAACTAACAATGCAAATTTCTCTGAAATAATCGTTGTTGTAAATTGGTACTATTTAAATGACACCTGATTCATTATTGTGATTTTGTTTTGTTTTTTGTTTCCATATTTTCACTGAATATGTGGTTATTTTAGAAGGTCACATTTCATTTATATAAGTGTACCTAGATTGGCATTTTTCACCGTAGCTGTGGCCGTACAGACATTACTTTGATTCAGGTTCTGAGGTTTTATGGTGTGCACCCTCACCTGCCACTTTATGTACATCTGTTCAACTTTCCACTCAGAAAATGGTCAGGAAAAAAACGCAGATATCCAGTGGCAGTTTTCCAGTTTAAGATTCAGTTCAGTTCAATTTTATTTATATAGCGCCAAATCACAACAAACAGTCGCCTCGAGGCGCTTTGTATTGTGGGTAAAGACCCTACAATAACACAGAGAAAACCCAACAGTCCCCCTATGAGCAAGCACTTGGCGACAGTGGGAAGGAAAAACTCCCTTTTAACAGGAAGAAACCTCCAACAGAACCAGGCTCAGGGAGGGGCAGTCATCAGCTGTGACCGGTTGGGGCTGAGGGGAGAGAGACAGGACAAAAGACATGCTGTGGAAGAGAGCCAGAGATTAATAATAATGATTAAATACAGAGTGAAGTATAAACAAGTAAATAAAGGTGAATGAGAAGAAACAGTGCATTATGGGACCCCCCTCAGCAGCCTAGGCCTATAGCAGCATAACTAAGGGAGGGTTCAGGGTCACCTGATCCAGCCCTAACTATAAGCTTGATCATAAAGGAAAGTTTTAAGCCTAATCTTAAAAATAGAGAGGGTGTCTGTCTCCTGAATCCAAGCTGGGTTCCACTTCTCCTCAGCTGAGAACAGGAAACTGAAGCTACAATTCACACGGGCTCACCAAAATTGGACATTATTATCTAATGGTTACTTTCTGCAGGACAACACGCCCACCACATTACCTTTCATCTCAGATCATCTCAGACTGGTTTATTGAACATGACAATGAGTTCTTTGTCCACAGACAAACTTCACAGTTACCAGATCTCAATCCGACAGAGTGTCTTTGTGATGCGGCGTAATTGGAGATTACATCATCATGGAGGCTGACAAATTTTTTATCTGCTATAAGATGACATCTTATTAATATGGACCATAGTCTCTAAGAGATGTTTCCATCACCTTGTTGAATCCATGCCACAAAGGATTTCTTCAAGTGATTGGGATGGGGCTAACATCTGCCTGCCCTGCAGCGACAGTCGTCATGTGGATGTTGTCATTTAAAAAGCCGGTTCCATCCTTTGCTATGAGCGCAGTTCAGCTGTCACACAGGCGGCGATCTCTGAGGGCAAACCACAATTTGAAAAAGGTGTAAAACTTGTAGCCAAAGAATGAACTCCAGCTGAAGTTTTATGTGAAAGCTGAGCTGATTTACAGTTGTCATGCATGAAAAGCGGCAGTAAAACACTTATACATCATATTAGGCAAGATGGCAGCCCTGCCTGTGATAACAAGGAAGATGGCAGCGGGATAGTCGGGCCTTCTAGTGCTCGGTGCACCGGCTTGGATTCTAATACGGATTTATTTTCAGCCACAACCTTTTCTTGAGTCTTGCAGTGATCGATAGCTGTGATTGAAACACTTTGGCAGCTGGAAACAAACAACACTGTAGCCTGCCGCTCTGCTCTGACTGATACAATACAAAGTGAAACCAGTGGAGCAGCCTTCAGGGGTGAAATATTTATCATTTAGCAGTGTGCCCTTTATTGTTTTGGCAACATTCACCAATGTTTGGGACCATCCACCTCACTTGAATTCCAACTCATACTCCACTGGAAGTGGGAAAATCCTTGAGAGCTGGTTGGATGTAATGGTGATGCTTCTTGTTCGGTTTGGTTTGGTTTAAATTCTGTAATTTAATCCACAGACAATAAATAGATGAACTGAGCTCATTCAAAATGCCATGTAAGTAATTCTGAAATTGCAGAAAAAATTATAATATAAATATATAAATATAAATTATCATAACAATAATATAAACAATCAAAAATGTGAAACTATTAATTTCTGAAAGATATTAAAGATGACTAACTCAACTCAAACAACTCACCAGTGAAAACAGATAAAACCTGAAAATGGATGAAATATATTTGGTTGTTTATTTGTTACATTGATTGATTTTGTTTTTTAAGCCCAGACTATTAAAGCAACAATGTAATCCTTAATCAGTAAGTTGAATTTTGAATAATAGAGAACTGAGGTTTTGTCTGCAGACATTCATGAAGTATGATATTGTACATAACAGAAAAATAACGATCCAATTACAAACCCCTTACAGATCCCTCTGAACAGTCTGGTTTTGTTGATGGCAACCCTTCCCACATGTTGGAGACATAAGTTATTTAATTTAAGTAGAAGTCCACAGATTTATTTCCTTTTCTTAGAGCCTGTTTAAAAAAAAATAGCTTATTTTTCTTTACCGTTTCTAGATTTGTGTTCATCACAAATTGTTGGTTGGTTTTCATTGTCTCCCACATTAAAATATCCTGAGACCTCCGGACATCTTTGATGAAGTCGTGTGATAAATGATGCCATCAGTAACATTCTTTCCACCAGACTTTAGGGAAGGATCTTCCCTAATTTTGGAAATGCTGATTTTTGCTCGTGATGGAAAGACCAAATAAGGTTTAAAGTTCTAGCCTTCAAGTTTAGATTTATTGTAGTCCATAAGGTGCATAAAGATTAATCTACTTTAGATATGTGATGTGATTAAGTTATCAGAGCACTCTGTTTATGCCTAATGGGAAATTTAAGAAGCAAAAGTCTGAACTTTGGCCTGTGTTTGCTGGAATCTTGGATAGGTGGTTGGAAAACTGAAACGTCTCTCTTCAGAACTGCCTTCATTGCTGGGAGTAGCGTTCAATCTGTGCCCGACAGGTTCGGGGAAGTCGTCATAGATGAAGATGCCTTATCCCTTCAAGTTTTTTTGGTTTTATCCTGCAGGTTTATCCTTCAAATGCATAAATCGGACTATAATAGGTAAAGAGCTTTGCTGATGATGAAACTGGTATTCCGATGTTAAGAACATTCAGCCGGTCTTTTTAATGGTATCCACATCAATATTGTGGCACGTTGACTGGCTGCCAGCTGTTCTGTCTCATGGAATTGAGATTAAGCTGTTGTGGACTCACTGACGTTCTTGGGCCAAGCTTCACGTGGGATTTTAAAACTGTCAAACCTTTTGTTACACGCACCCTGAGATCACGGACTTGTTTGACAGATCATCAATCGCCCTGTCTGAAGATCTGTGCGCAAGTTTTTAAGCCTTTTTTTTTTTTCCTGTTCAAGCAAAAATCTGTAGAAACTTTGTTGCAGTTTGAACAATGATACGTTAGGCTCTCTAACACCTAGCTTACGCTTGTTGTTTTCACCCTTGCGAAAGATGATACGTCACGGCTGCTGCCGTGGTCGCCAGGTTAAAGTCCCAAGCGTAAGAGCCGGTCGCTCTTTCCTGCCATCTTAACAGGAGCTTGGAGATTCCCCGATTATAGAGTGGGAGGTGTTGAAACAGCTTGAAAAGCACCACAGAGGCAGTGGGCAAAATGATCCCTTCAGACTTTAACTTAATTTACAGAAACACAATGCAAAAATGATCTTAATGATTAAAGACCAGTAAAATCAGCATCTATTAATGAACTCTAAGTTGGATCATTTGTGGATTATTTTGCCCTTAGCTGGAATCGTGGCTGCATACTAATCTCTCCCCAGCTTCAGGTGTACCTGCATATAAAGTCATATCACCATTTTTCAAAAAGACTAATTACTGCTGATACAGATGTTTAGCCAGTATATTTTTCACATTCTTTAAGGCTTTTTGCTCTGTTTTTTCCTCCTATATTTGCTTTAACTGTTGCCCTTTCATATGTTATTTGTGTTTTAATGTCTTGCCAAGCGACAGCAGCAGTTTCACTAACACTGGGACATTTGCAGTGGTGCTGATTAATGTGCTTTGTCACTAGAAAAAGGTTAAGTGGTGCCCGGGTCAAATCAGAAGTGAATGCCTGTGCTTTGAGGTTTTCATTAAGCACCTGGAGTGTGTTTCTGCACTGTTTGCGCTCTCTTGTGCAGCACACAGGAAACACATCAGGCAGCAGTTCACAAATCACTGATACTTTTTTGTGTGTGGAAGAACTGCTGATGGTCTTCAGTACTTTTCCATACCGGCCTTACATTACATCAGCTTCTTCATTTCATCTACTCTCCCACATCAAAGCCATCATACTGTTCACACATGGGCACCGATGGGATCATGAGCATTAAAATGAGTGTATGTGTAATGGAAAAAAACAGGAAGTTAAGCATGATGGACAGCTAGTTTACTAAAAACCATCCTCCAAAAATTAAGGTTTGAGATGACCCAGATTCTTTACTCCAAATGAATTCTCCCTTTTTTAAGCTGTGCACTCATGACAGCATTGTTTTTGTAAGTATAGCTGTTCTAAATGTTGACCATGTTCAGGATAATAGAATAATTCTATATTATTTATGTAGCGCCAAATCACAACAACAGTCACCTGAAGGGTCATCTGCTGTGACCGGTTGGGGCTGAGTGGAGAGAGACAGGACAAAAGACATGCTGTGGAAGAGAGCCAGAGATTAATAATAATGATTAAATACAGAGTGAAGTATAAACAAGTAAATAAAGGTGAATGAGAAGAAACAGTGCATTATGGGACCCCCCTCAGCAGCCTAGGCCTATAGCAGCATAACTAAGGGAGTGGTTCAGAGTCACCTGATCCAGCCCTAACTATAAGCTTGATCAAAAAGGAAAGTTTTAAGCCTAATTTTGAAAATAGAGAGGGTGTCTGTCTCCTGAATCCAAGCTGGGAGCTGGTTCCACAGATGAGGGGCCTGAAAGCTGAAGGCTCTGCCTCCCATTCTACTTTTAAGTATCCTAGGAACCACAAGTAAGCCAGCAGTCTGAGAACGAAGTGCTCTATTGGGGTGATACGGTACTATGAGGTCTTTGAGATAAGATGGGGCCTGATTATTCAAGACCTTGTATGTTAGGAGAAGGATTTTAAATTCTATTCTAGATTTAACAGGGAGCCAATGAAGAGAAGCCAATATGGGAGAAATCTGCTCTCTCTTTCTAGTCCCTGTCAGTACTCTAGCTGCAGCATTTTGGATCAGCTGAAGGCTTTTCAGGGAGTTTTTAGGACAGCCTGATAATAATGAATTACAGTAGTCCAGCCTAGAAGAAGTAATAATGTTAAATTATTAAAGTAAAGAGTCAGAGTCAAGTCATGTTATTGTATTGTGTGCTACTGTAATTTGCTGCTGTCTTACATTTAGAATCACACGATCCAAAAAATCTATTTTGGCACCAGAGAATCTCCTCTGTAACGGGAGGAGGATAAATGAGTGAATGCTAGTACACCTGTCAGAAATGGATTCAAAAATTTTATATCCAGCAAGTCTGATTTACACACTTTATGTTTCCACCATTAATCATATCCAAGAGAAAATTATATGTCTGAGATGGATTCCCGGAATTTTTGATAATGTTTCAATTCAAATCCTTCGCTATTATTTTTCCCCCTCTTTTGATCTGTTATTGTGTAAAATAAATTATTTCAGCAGAAGAATTCCCTTCTTCTCTTTCTTTCAAAGAGTCGCACATTGTGTCCACACTGTGTCAGGGACGAAAAGAGACTGAACCGATTGTGACTGAAGTATTAGGTTATTAAAGCCACAGTTTCTCAAAAAAAGAGTAAGAATAATCACTTGTGTAACATGCATGGGATGCAGGCATTTGGTGTGATTTTGTTTCTTTAGTTCTTTAGTATCTTTTTTAGTGGGAAGTAATTTTTGTGGGATTTTACACAATTACATTGTAATAACTGTAATATTCAGGTGCAATATCTGTATTAGTTTGCTCAGAGAAGAGCATAAAACAGACATGCTTAGTTTGTAAAACCTAAATTATACAGAAAATAATAATCATTAAACTTTTACATTTGAATCTATTTACACTGGAAAATCCAAATTAAATATATCGTTCTTGTTACTGCTCATCGAGCCTTGTTTTTACGATTTTTTTTTTTTTAAATTAGAGCAAGAATTAGATTATTGTGATCTCATAGAGCTGTATTATCCTTACTTTGATTAGCCATGGTCATACTGGACTGTCAGTTAATTGTACATAAGGCTGGCATGAGTTTGTGTCCACTTTTGTTTGCAAATCTGTGTCTTCAAACTAATTAATTGCTACAAAAGTGAACACACGCTTTGCGTCATAATGTATTGCTGCTGCTGATTATTCTTTCCCCTTCGCCTCAGGCATCAGGAACTGTGGGGGAAGAGACAGAGGGAGAGAGAAAAGTGCTCTGGACAGACAGAACTGGGAACAGCAAAGGAAGGCCATCAAACAGCAGGGATCCTGAGACGCACAAGCTCACTCACTGACACAGACAAAACTGTAAAACACGCAGCAGAGAGACATACTCGACACTTCGTCTAAGCCACAGGAAGATACTAAAACAGCAGGTTACTGACTGAACGCATAAACTGAATTACACACACTAGCACACATGCACACATATTCATAGAAAGGAGACCAAAAAAAAAAAAAGCTTAGTGATGGTGCCAGACTCACTGTGTCAGAGCAACAGGAGATAGTAAAGACAGCAGGCTGTTGTCAAAGCGCATCTTAAACTGGCAGGCTTTACACACACTCACAGAGGAGCTCTCTTTGGGAACGCTGGAGCTCGTCCGATCGTCTGCTGCTTCACAGGCCATAAAATACGAGGGAATGGACAACGCATAGTGACAGACATTGTTATTTTTAGTATAAATCCTTTAATATCAAGCTCAAAACAAATCCTCGGGGCTGTTGTTGTTGCAGATTTTTTGCAAGAGTGCGTAGAGAGTCACATTCCTCAATCAGTGTGTGAGTAATCAGATTTGTAATGTGTAAAAGAATCTTTAAATATGCACTGAGACTTGTTCGTGTGTACATCGGTCGTGTATTCACAGTCTGTATATGTGTGTATTCAAATTTGTAATCAAATATGAGCATGCATAGATTATTTGACACATTTGACACAAATCTAAGCATGCACACGAGGACTGAAAGAGACACAAACACGTTTTATGTTCCAGTTATAGCCTCATAAAATCCTAAATATTAAGTGACAATGGACTGCAAGGCTCGGCTAAAATAGCAGAGGAAATACGGTATGGCATATCATGAGCGCAAAAAAATGGTAATGAGCAAACATTACTTCATATGCACACATTCACTGTCACTTGGGTAGTATCAGTTTGACGCAAATTTAGCAACAATTAACCAGTCGCAAACAGCAACATCATACCTGATGGTTTCTGATGGATGGAGTGCTGGATGCCATATACGCTCTCTCAGGATTGATGGGTCACACTTCTGTTAACCGTGTTTTATTTAGCGCAGTGTGATAGTAACAAGAATGACATTTCACATCATATTTGTTGGTGTCATGAACACCCAGGTGGTGTATTTCAGGGGGAACCCCTGAGAGCTCTTGGTGTATGTCATCAACAGCTTTGCATGGCTCTAAGTAACACTGGATGCCTTTCATAAGCCGACCGTTTCGCTGAATTTAGTCTTTTTAGTTTGAAAATTGGCCAAATGTTTTTTTTTATGCCATCCCTGTGTCTGACTTCCTGCCCTCCTCATCAGCTTCTTGGATCATCAGCAGCTGGTGTATTATCAGGTTAATAATAATAAAATTCAATGGAATTATTAGGAAATTGGTCACATGTATATTCCTCTTTCATTCATTAGGCACAACCATCATAAACTCTATTGGAAGCTAATATATATTTATTTATACTGAGTAATACTACGTTAAAGAATATTAAAAGTTAACGTATATAGAATTAGAAAATTATCCAGCTGGCATAAACTCTGTTTATGTACTGTTTCAATACAATTGAGTTTTATATGAGTGACTGATGAAGTAATCTGGAAGCTGAATTATGATGTTATCATAACTGCATCTAAACTGTGAGAGTGGATCCCCGGAAGGATCTGTAAACAAAAGGGTCAAAAAATACAGGAACACTGCGGCAATCAGACGCCGGCTGATATCATGTTAAAAGTTATCTTTTATACCATATACCCAATTTTTGTTCTTGGGTATTAACCAGTAATTAAATTGTAATTAAATAGTGTCCTTGTCACAAAAGTGAAGTTTGAAAAGAATCAATGTTTTCCCTACCATTGAGGTATAACTAAAAAACACTTATAACCCAAGAAAAAATAAATTTGGTGTCATGGTTTTTACTTTATAATAATCTTATTTTTTGCTGCTGTGTGTGAATTTATTTTTCCACAGAAGCCACATTCATTTACTAGTGTAAATGAATGTGGCTAACTTAAATATGCAGTTTTGTTTGTTTGTTTGTGTTTTTTGTTTTTTAATAAATATTGCACATTACTGCTGAGCGATTATCCTAACTCATTAATTTTAGATCAATTTCTGGATTTTGGAGGCTATATTTCCACTAAATTTATGTGATGATCCAATCACGCACTGCTGTCACTGTTCAAAGACTCGGTACATGGCTGACTAAAGGTATTAAGTCGCATAATTATGAAAGTGTATTGCTGTTATTATGTAGTAAAGAAAATCGTGGAAGGTTTGGGCCGTTTCTTCTGTGTGTACAGTAAAGGGTACAGTAGAAATAAGTACAAAGAGGGAATATTTCTTTTGTACACTATTTATTGATAGTGTAAATTTGTCTCTGAAGGAGCCGACTGACTCGTCTGATTACATGTTTTTATTTTCTTTTTCCGTTTTGATTAACGTCCTTTTTTTTTGCTTCTTTCCCTTTAAGACCTCTTCGGTTTATTCGTAGCGTGTTTATTTTGTCTCCTGTACCATTCTTGTCTTTTTAATTCTTTATTTTTTATATTTCTAGGTAGTTTGTAATGTTTATCAGTCGCTGTAATTTATCTGTTCTTTTGGCTTTCATCTTCTCTTTAATTTAATGTTTTAACATCTTTAAGAGATTAATGGGGAGCCCGTTGAACTTTGATTCTGTATTGAGGTGTTATATAAATGTTTTATGCTTTATTAAATACCCATGAATAATCAGGCCTTACCACAGAGTTTGTAAAAAAAAAAAAAAAAAAAAAAGCGTTATGTTAACTATAAAATGACAGATCTCTAACTATCTCTAACATCCCAGAATGAAAATATGAATTGAAAGTCTCTTAAATGAATACGGTTCTTCTTTAAGGCTCTCTTCTTTCTTCCTCTCACCTGCCCCCAAACTCGAGTCCATCCCAGTCTGATTCCCACATGCTGATGTTGTTGCTGATATTTTTAATGAATTGTGAATGAAGGTGCTGATTCCTCTTTTCAGCACTCAGAGGGTGCTGGAGGCCTTTGCGGCATATGTAAATAAAAGGGTTGGAACTTGAGATTGTTGTCTGAGGACTTTTGTGATCAGAGGCTCATAATGTGAAATACAGTAAAATTAATAACAGAAGCATGTTAACATTCTTAACATTCCCAGTGAAGCAGCCCTTTTTTTCCCCTCTGCACTTGAAAACATGTCTCCATCTCTCTTTGCATCTGCTCGTCACCAAAGTTGACCAAAGTTTATTTGATCGGCTTCGAACGTGGCCGGTGCTGAGGACCCAGCTCAGTGCAGTTTTGGGTGCTGGTTGCCTGCAGTGATGGATTTCAGTTGATGGATGTCAGTTGTAGCTACAAAGTAACCTGGGTTAGACTCTCTCAGGACAGACGCTGCAAAGCACATACCCCCCCCCCCGGTCCACAGCTGAACCAGATTATTGTGGTGGTGAATATTTAATGAAGAAAATATCCAATGGTTCTAGACTTCTTTTTACATGAGCAAAGCCATGTAATTAAAACCAAAGCAAGTAATTCAACAACCTTAAAGGCTCGAATGAGCAGCTCAGAAAAGCTACAGTAGTACTCCATGATGAAATTTCCACTTTAAAGACACCTTAGAGGCTGCTGTTCATATCTGTGGGTCTGAAATGTCAAAAGTCCGCCTTAGTGAAATCAAATGGGAAAATGTAAAGGCCTCTACAGGTGCTGGTCATAAAATTAGAATATCATGAAAAAGTTGATTTATTTCAGTTATTCCATTCAAAAAGTGAAACTTGTATATTATATTTATTCATTACACTCAGACTGATATATTTCAAATGTTTGTTTCTTTTAATTTTGATGATTATAACTGAGAACTAATGAAAACCCCAAATTCACCTGAGCAGGGCCACAGACTGATGGACTCCATGCCACGCTGCATTGCTGCAGTAATCCAGGCAAAAGGAGCCCCGACTAAGTACTGAGTGCTGCACATGCTCATACTTTTCATCTTCATACTTTTCATCTTCATACTTTTCAGTTGGCCAACATTTCTAAAAATCCTTTTTCTATTGGTCTGAAGTAATATTCTAATTTTTTGAGATACTGAATTTGGGGTTTTCATTAGTTGTCAGTTATAATCATCAAAATTAAAAGAAACAAACATTTGAAATATATCAGTCTTTTTTTTTTTATCATATTCTAATTTTTATGACCAGCACCAGTATGACCCAACGGTTACATTGTGCATCAACTTCTTCAAAGAGAGAATATGTTTTATATCAGCAGCTCAAAATACATAAGCTACCATTTTTAAGTCACAGGACTTTATGTACACTGCTCAACAAATAAAAGGAACACTTAAACAACACAATATAACTCCAAGTAAATCAAACTTCTGTGAAATCAAACTGTCCACTTAGGAAGCAACACTGGTTGACAATCAGTTTCACATGCTGTTGTGCAAATGGAATAGACAACAGGTGGAAATTATTGGCAATTAGCAAGACACTCAATAAAGGAGTGGTTCTGCAGGTGGGGACCACAGACCACTTCTCAGTACCTATGCTTTCTGGATGATGTTTTGGTCACTTTTGAATGTTGGTGGTGCTTTCACACTCATGGTAGCATGAGACGGACTCTACAACCCACACAAGTGGCTCAGGTAGTGCAGCTCATCCAGGATGGCACATCAATGTGAGCTGCGGCAAGAAGGTTTGCTGTGTCTGTCAGCGTAGTGTCCAGAGGCTGGAGGCGCCACCAGGAGACAGGCCAGTACACCAGGAGACGTGGAGGAGGCCGTAGGAGGGCAACAACCCAGCAGCAGGACCGCTACCTTTGCCTTTGTGCAAGGAGGAACAGGAGGAACACTGCCAGAGCCCTGCAAAATGACCTCCAGCAGGCCACAAATGTGCATGTGTCTGCACAAACGGTTAGAAACCGACTCCATGAGGATGGTATGAGGGCCTGACGTCCACAGATGGGGGTTGTGCTCACAGCCCAACACCGTGCAGGATGTTTGGCATTTGCCAGAGAACACCAGGATTGGCAAATTGGCCACTGGCGCCCTGTGCTCTTCACAGATGAAAGCAGGTTCACACTGAGCACATGTGACAGACGTGACAGAGTCTGGAGACGCCGTGGAGAGCGATCTGCTGCCTGCAACATCCTTCAGCATGACCGGTTTGGCAGTGGGTCAGTAATGGTGTGGGGTGGCATTTCTTTGGAGGGCCGCACAGCCCTCCATGTGCTCGCCAGAGGTAGCATGACTGCCATTAGGTACCGAGATCAGATCCTCAGACCCCTTGTGAGACCATATGCTGGTGCGGTTGGCCCTGGGTTCCTCCTAATGCAGGACAATGCTAGACCTCATGTGGCTGGAGTATGTCAGCAGTTCCTGCAAGATGAAGGCATTGAAGCTATGGACTGGCCCGCCCGTTCCCCAGACCTGAATCCGATTGAGCACATCTGGGACATCATCTCTCACTCCATCCACCAACATCACGTTGCACCACAGACTGTCCAGGAGTTTGGCGGATGCTTTAGTCCAGGTCTGGGAGGAGATCCCTCAGGAGACCATCCGCCACCTCATCAGGAGCATGCCCAGGCGTTGTAGGGAGGTCATACAGGCACGTGGAGGCCACACACAATACTGAGCCTCATTTTGACTTGTTTTAAGGACATTACATCAAAGTTGGATCAGCCTGTAGTGTGTTTTTAACCTTTAATTTTGTGTGTGACTCCAAATCCTATCTAGCATAACCGTAATCTAGGATGTGTTATTTGACTGTTCCCTTTATTTTTTTTGAGCAGTGTATATTTCAAATTTTTTATTTATTTTTTTAACAATCTGACTGCTGTGAGTTTTCCCTCCTAAGAGGTCTGCCTGGCTGACCTCATAAGTACTCAGGCTTTCAAAATCAGTTTTGCACATGTAAACCTTTTGTATGTTTCTAAATGACCCTTCCATGCTTTTCAAATTAATGATTTGTTGCCAGTTTTTGAGAATGTGTAGCGCTTAAGTAATTCAGGCTTAATGATGCCATGTTAACAATCTGATATACTCTACTTGTTAGAGTAGAGAGTATGAAGGAAAGTGCTTCAGAGGCATATTTTAATTGGCTTTTGGAAAGCAGTTTAAATTGGAGGCAGTCTTTGAAGTCCTGCCTCCAATTTAACGCGTCTGAGTTTCTCCATGTTTTGTTCTTTAGACCCACTTAGAGCTTTGCTTTTGTCTGCCTGCACCTGAAAGTGAAAAATGTTAACTTGATAACTTGATTGCATTACTTAACAGCAACGCCCCGAGGATTAATGGCTCAAAGTTGGTCTCTGTTATCCCCTTTCCCCCGACTGCCAGCTCACTCATTAAACAAAAATGTTTAACGATGAAATATTTTGTGTCTCCATATCAGAGTGACACTTCATCCATCACAGCAAATGCAGCAAATCAAACAACAGAAGGGAGAATTCAACACAGTAACAGATCAGAGACAGATGGCGCCAATGAAGAGAAGCCAATAGAGTTACCTGCTTGTGACAGACAGATGCTTCATCCAATCACCTGGCCGGTATATTTTGAAACCACCTGTAATTTCCCCAGAAATTTAGGAAAAGGGCAACTACCCAGACGGTTTGTTAGGTCAACTCTTCAGATGGAAATAAATATTTGTTTGTTTGTTTTAAGATATATAAAAAGATCATGGAAAATGTGAACGAATAACCAGATAAAAGATGGAGGAAATGTTTTTAATTAAACTGTCAGCAGGTGTGGACGTACAGAGAACACGCTGTGGAAACTTTCAGGACAAAGTTTTTCTTCTGGCACCTAGAGATGAAAGATGATATGCTTGAACAACATAAACATAATGATCTTTTCCAATAATTTATCAGTAATTTACCAGTAGATGTGACATTCTACAATGGAAACTGCTTCAGAAGCTAGAACTGCTCCTGACAGAAAATACACTCTTTTTTTTTTTGTTTAATTCTCCTCGATGTGCAAGACATATGAGAGCCTTCATGAAAAGACTTCCCATTTCTCAAACCTCGCATCATATTTTCAGTGGTTTTTAAAATGTATGATGTTTTTTCCTTGCCTTGGCGTTTCCATAATAACTCTATTTTTTTGAGTAATTTCCTTGGTGGATTTCCTAGTTTGCACATTCTGTTGAAAAGTCCGCTTCTAGTTGAGCTTCAGCTTTCAGACATATGGCCTCGTGCTGTCTTCAAGTGCTTTTTAATATGATACAGAATTTGTCCACTCAGTGACTGTCAGCTGCCCCTGAAGCAAAGGAGAAAACCCAAACCATAACATCTCAGAATATTGGCAAATATTGAAATACATAAACTTCTTCATTTCAACTGTAAATATTAATTTGGCTGTAGTTATGATTGTAATGAGTGTTTCTTCAGTCATATTTTGTTTAACCCACAGTAATGTTTTTAAACTTGAGAACATCTGTTGCTTAACTGTCTGCACCTGCTGCTCCTTTAGCAAGAATGCGACTCATTCCACTTCCCATGACAGCAATCATCAGGAAACCTAAACTATGACAAAGATGTCACAGTCATGGTCTGACTATTGCAAGCTGTGTTGTAGTTCAGATTGTGTCTCGTGGAGCAGAGACAACTTTGCGTAGTCGATCAGCGGGGATGTATCTACGAGGACCTGACACGTGACGGCCGATCTGGAACGCGTTTACTCCGTCAGCTCCTCTTGTTTTGGTTTCTGAACTTTTACATATGGTGGATGTTTTTCTAATTAAAGCCCATTGGGGATAATTTGATCTCCATGCTTTGTTGAAACTGGTGAATTGTATTTGGAAATTAGTTACAATGTCAGGAAAGGTTTTGAGCGTGGTGATGTTCAGAGGCCCCTGTGCTCACTGTGCGTGATCACAAAAGTTGTTGCACACATGTTCAAGGTTCTGACAAGAACTTTAGTCCATCATACAGCTGTTGTGTCTGAGCTTTCAGGCATTTCTTACTTGGAAAATTGTTCAAAATTAACTATTTGACATTGAGCCTAGATCCTGACAAAGGCCCGCGAAGTGCTTGACTGAAGTTCTAGTTTATTTTCAGCCCATCATCAATATTCTGGTCTCAGAAAGCCGAACATCTGTTATTGTTCCCCTCTTGATATTGTCTTTCAAATGTACATGAAATTGGCAAACGCATAATGTTCAAGTTTTAAATTTTACGCTCTGGTGTCACTGCTGGTTTGTGTGAGCGAGAGCGAGAGAGAACGGTGAATGGAAAACACATTGTAAAACACTGTGTAGGAACACTGAGGTTAAAACGTGGGCCGTTCACCATTAAATCGGTGCAATCAGCAGTCTGAAAGAGCGAGGAGGTTGGCCGCGCCGTGGCCAGTTAAGTTTTATATACACTCTGTAAAAAAACGTCCCGTTTCTTTAAATTATTGGAAGCAACGGACTGTAAAAAATATTCTGTGTAGAATGTAAGCGTTAAAGTACGATACTGTTAAACTTTGGTCTTTCTTAAACTGTTACAAATTAGCTATTAACTGTGGCAACGCTAATGATGGGTTGTCACAGTGGCACTTCATAGTTAGCAGTTCCCAGATGAATCCTGCCTGAATAATTATTTATTTGAACTTCAGCCTTTACATTCCTATGAACTATTGCCCCCGCCAAAGAAAAGCAGTATTGTTATACACTGTAAAAATGTACAGTGGCTTGCAACATTATTTTCTGTAGAGGCAGCATTCAAAGTATGTAATGGAATTCACAAAGAATACTGCAGAAGGATGTGCAAAGGTGTGGATGTGAATTATTCCCCATCATTGCCACACGGTCATGTACAAGAAAATCTCTTTTTGGTCCAGCTAGCTTTGCCATCAGCATCAACAGAGCACGCGACTGGGAGTCGATGTGCTTTACAGGCTCTGTGGCGATAAGTAAGTTTAAGCTAAAGCACATGAAGGGGCAACACTTCAGTTTAATGCATTTTTAGTACAACCACCATCAGCCGCCGTAACCTCAGAAATGAACATAAAGTAGAGATATCATTTTTTTGACAACATGGACAAAAACTGAAAATTGTAGAGTCTTTGTAAAAGTCAAATTTATGGCACAACTGTTGGTTTGCATTAAAGTTCACAGGTGTACCTGATAAAGTTCCCGGTCAGTTGGATTTATGATGTTCTGTCAGTCTCTTTGTGGAGGTTTTCCCATACAGCTCAACTTTAAAAAAGCATCTCTCGCCAAATCTCTTGCTCAAACATCAGTGAAGACCTAAAATTGTTAGCCATAATCTTGATTTCATGTAACTGTTTAAAGTACAAGTTCATTTTTTTGCAGAGTGCCAGGGCATGTGGGTCATCTTTAACCAGCGAGATGTCCTCCCAGCAGTTTCTCGCAGCAAGAACTTAAAAGGTCTTTCATCGTAAGCAGCTCAGTTCTGTCGCAGCTCATGCGCCATTACTTCAGCAAGCATCAATGCGAACCTCACCTCTCCAAGGTGCTCTCGTCCCAGCCCTCTGCTCTGTGCTGCAAACATCACCGCGCCGGTCGTCTCTGTCCTCGGACTGGGTACTATTCCAGGAGGAGACCTCTGCCTCCCGTTGTCTCGTGGCTACTTTTCAGCAGATGTTCAGAGAACAGGACATCTGCATCATGCATCCATCGCATTTAACAGATTTACCAGTCTTACGAATTCACAGCTGACAAGTGGGTGTCAAACTTCCCACCTGCTCCAGGCACCATTATTCATCTAAACTAAACAGGTTGACGTTGTCCGAAACTCATGCATAAAAATGTCTGTATGGAGAACGACACAAGCAGGAGTTTTTGCACATGCCAGTGTGTGCTGGCTTAGTATGCTTTTATGTGTGCTTTAATATGTATTTTCTGTAAGTAGCTTTGTGTTATGTAATCGAAGCGAGGTCAGCAAATTAACCATTTTTGCCACACCAACTTCCTCACCCTTAAATGTTTTTCTCTGTTTTCTGCTAAAGGTCACAGGAGGCAACAGCAAACGCGTTGCACACTCAAAGTCTTGATGTCATATTTAATGCACTTCTGGTAACAGCTTCGAATAAAAGCATCCATAAAACGGTAAAGTCTAAGAGGAATTTAGAGTGATCTGCTCTCTGTCGGTACGTCAGCATCTTTCACCCGTCCCTTCAGAACTCCAAACTGCCTTCCAGCTGTCTGTGATAATCCTTCTTCCTCTATCCAACTTCCTTCCAAGCCAGATGCCTTAGCACACACTTTGGGAAGGGCCAGAGGCATGCTGCAAAAAATATTTCGGCCCAATAAAGTCAGTCTGTGTCAGGTAACGACAGAGGAAATCTCTCTTAATTGTTATTTTGAAAATCTGACAACCAGAAATTAAAGTATCCAGAAATAAATAATATACACATTTCTATTTCTAGGAGCTCAGAAGTCATTCCTCGGCTCCAAGTCTTCTCTCCTCATGTGCATTTTATTAGTGTCATTTATAGCAAATTTATTTGACTCGATGGCACAGATGTTGGACGAATATGCTTGAGCATTCCATCAGTGTGGGGCCATTTATTTGAATTTATTTCTCCTCATCTTAAAGTGTTTTTTTTTTTTGTTTTCTCCATTTTTTTTTAAAGCTTAAATATGGGAATATCTGGAAAAATATAAAGATCAATTAACCTGGGAAGATGTAATGCTTGCAAAATATTGTCTACACAGAGGACACAGAGCTACTTTATCCTGTCATAACTAATTAATTTAGTTCAATTTATTTTTACATAGCACCAGTTTTCAACAACAGTTGTCTGAAGAAGGCACTTAATGCTTTTTTTTTTTTTTTGGTAAAGACCCTACAGAACCAGAGAGAGAATCCCAACATCGCACAGCCCCAGGGACTCGGTGTCGGTGGGGAGGAAGAACTCCCTTTTAACAGGAAGAGACATCTGGCTAAATGAGGTTCGGGACTGCCATGACCAGCTGGGGTTGAGGGGAAAGAGAAGGTATGGAGCATATGTATGAAGCACAGGTAGGACGCATGTGCAACTCTGCAACTAAATCGGCAGGTGAAACGTTGCTCCAGGGAGAGAAGGTGAGAGAGAACCTGAAAGAGCAGCGAGAGCACAACAGAGGAAGGGATGAGACAAAGATGGATGTGAACAGATCATCGGGAAGATCACAGAATCCACAAGTTTAAAAGAACACACACACAAAAGAATGAAGATTGATGCACATCTGTCACTGCATTAAATAGTGATCTGTTGTTAACATGTAGCTGGTTATACCCTATGGGATACAATAGTATCCAGAATTGCTCTTTGTGTCCAGATTGGTTAAGTCTACATTTAAAATAAGCTGATAAATGTGAGCTAAAAGTTAAAAAAAAAAACAAAAACGGAGTCAGATTTGGTTAGAATTCGGTTTGCATCCTTTGAATGACTGAAAATAGGAAGAGTTTGATAGATAAGTAAATAGTGCAATTATCTTATGAGAAGTGATGATTCCTGCAATGTTTTGAATTCCTAGAAATGCCTCTGCTAACACAAAACCTAAATGAGAAAACTGATGGCAGGCACAGTCGCGGTCATTATTGATTCACTGGAGGTCGTGAAGGGAGGAGATGCTTTTTTCCTGCTCACTCCTTCCAGGACACGATCATCCAGGCTGCCTCCCCCACGTAACCATCACAAGGCGACAGTTATTGCTAACATCTCAATCTTCCTTATTAGTGATCCCTAAAGGGAATATGAAAAGTCAATGTGATTATCACAGCGCAGCAGTCACTGACTGGAAATCAGCACATAAAGGTTGCTGGAAATATGTTTCATTTTTGCACAACGAGCAGTAATTTAAAACTGGAGGACTCCTGCGCTGGAGTTATTTCCCTCAGTAACCAATCACAGATAACAATCAAACTGAAGCACTGTATTAAACAGCATCATTAACGATATGCTGATGAGCAGAAAATGTTTATGGAGGAAATTAGTCCAAACTCAATATCCCCCCACTTTGTTTTAAATGACATTTCATCACATCTAAATATGCTTTTAAAACACAAGCGTCCAGTTAATCACATATTCTACTTTTTTTAATAAAAAGAAGAGAGAATTACTGTTGGCTGAGACATACACACAGCTCAGCAGAACTCATGTGATAGTTTAAATAATATTTAAACTCCTTTTTGAGTTTTCCATCCATCCATCCTCTTCCACTTATCCTGTTCAGGGTCACAGAGCCTATCCCAGCCATCACAGGCCGAGAGGCGGGGTACACCTGTAAATGGACCAGTTCTTATCTTATATAGCGCTTTTCTACTCTGTCTGAGCACTCAGAGCACTTATACAACATGTTTGCATTTACCCACTCACACGAGCACTTCCGTGACCAGCCTGTCGCAGGGCCAACACAGAGAGACAGACAACCACTCACACTCAGATTCACACCTATGGGCAATTTAGAGTGGCCAGTTAACCTAACCCCAGTAACCCCAGTAAGTGCACGTCTCTGGACTGTGGGAGGAAGCCCACGCAGACACAGGGAGAACATGCAAACTCCACCCGGAGAGAGGCCCGGGCCGAGGTGGAATCGAACCCAGACCTTCTATGTTATTCTAGCTAGCACACCACCGTGCTGCCCTCTTTTTTTTCTTCTCCTTTTTGAGTTATTTAGAAAATAATTTTAAGTAGACTAAATATGTTTCTACACACACCAAAGACAGTAACTCCTAAAGAAATGAAAAATCAAATTCAGGATTTTTTAAAATGAATTTACTTGGAAACGTAAATGTGATATTTGTGATATTTGCCCTGCAGACAGAAACAATACTTTTCTTAAAACTGCTTTAATGTTACAAACATTTAATCCTTACAAAAGCTCATGTGAAAAACAAAGCAGTATTGATGGAGAGTGTAAATTCTTTGTATGCATACTCAAAGCTCAAGGAAAAATAAAAACTTGCTTCACAACTTTTATTTGAGAGTTTCATAGCTGTGCTGTGAGCGTCACACCCTGTAAGAGTTTAGGAACGGCCCCTGTGGTGCAGCCCTTCCTCGGTGATAAAGTGCTTTCATACGGTGAATTTTAGGGACAATTATAAACCAACGGTGATCGGCCTCTCATAGCGTCCGCTGCAAGTGGTTTTTGTTCTCATACTGGGGATCTATGCTTAGGCGGGAAATCTACGGCGTAACCCGACGTGCACCATCGGAGCCGTGCAGCCCGCGGCGATTCTGATTGGCCTGTTCAGCACGGTCGATTCCTCCCGTGCATTTCCGGCTACTTTTTCACTGCATTTTTTAATTAATCGGCAAGAGAATAACAATCAGCATCTCAGAATCAGGAGTAATAATCATAGCATCAGCATAAGGACTCCCAAATGTCCTGGAGAGAGACCGCTGTGAGGGAACTGCCCCTGGATAAAAACTGATGGGGCGGGGAGCTAGGAGAGAAAAAAGTCCCAGCATTTCCTTAATTTCTATCGGCCGGCACTGCACAGAAAACACTGGGACCTGTTCACAAGGTAATTAGCACACACGCACCTCGCACAAGCATAAATGGGGGCAACCATGTCAGCCACCTGCGTAGGTTACGTAGGAGGCTCTGCCAAGATGCCCTGCAGAAGTCTAAGTCAGGCTTTAGCCTTGAACAGGTGTCAGGCTGCCCCTGGCTGTTCAGCAGCGGGGGTTACCCATCCGGCAGTAACAGACAGTTCTGAAGAGACGACACTGGCAGAAAGCACAATAATCACAGCACACATTGCCTGGAGATTTACAGCTTTCCCACAGGGAAATGCAGTTAGCCGGAGGAGGAGGGCGCTTCTTCACACCGTATTTGTTCTGGGAGAAAAGGAGAGAGAAGAAGGAAGTAACAACACGCAGGATCGTCCTGTCAAAGCCGTTTGCTGTAAGATACAGTGAAGATGTATAAGTAATATGCACTGAAAATATGATCACAACAACAGCTAACAGTTTATTATGTTACTGAATGTTCTGACTGAGAATTGTGGCATTTATTGAGTGTGTTTATAAAAGCCGGGCATGAGGACCTGAACTGTATCCAGACTGCCGGCGAGTCTTTCTGCTTTTCCGTGAGCAAGAGGCTGCGATGGGAGTTCACTCGCTCTTGCTCACCGTTGACTCTCTGGAGGCGGGGACTGTGTATGTCTCTGCCCTTTAAAAGGTCACTCTGAATGACGACAGGCCTTGATTGGCTGTAAGGTTTGATCGCTTTGTTCCACCAGCGAGGCCAGTTAACGGTAATAATCACAGACATGGAATGTTAAAAATCTTTGTATAATATAATTGTTTAATTTGGTTGCTTTTACTTGTATTCAAATTGACTTTATTAACTAAACACCTAATTATTTTAAAATAATAACTTTTTAATTTCTGGTTTATACAGTAAGTCCCTTCAGTGTGCTACACAGTTTTAATTTTCATTATTTCACTTTAGAAAATAAAACGATATAATGCGATAGATCTGTGATATAATACATTGTGATATAACACAGCATTACATCAGGAGCACGAATCTTATGTTGTGTGGGCCTGTATCATGTGCACACAGCTGGTTTTAAGCGCGCAGGTTCTGAGACGAAACCATCAGCGAGACGCTGCGTGGTTAACAAAACACCTCAGCTGGAGCCGGAAGAACCGTCTGAGTTAATAAAGAGTATGTTCAAAAACTAAACACAACATACGAGAAAATACAAACAAACGTAAGTCAGGTCTTTATTTTTAGGCTGAATATGATACCAGGATGTTTTTATTCCATTATCTAAACCTCTATCTACCCCCATAGGTAATGGTAATAATGCCTTTTTTTTTTTTACCTTTATTTTACCAGGTAAAGATGTTTGAGAACTAGTTCTCATTTACAAACACGACCTGGCCAAATCATACTAGTACTACTACTACTAATAATAATATAAATAGTTAACCTTTTCTGCGCCGACCTTTTTCTGCTTCTTTGGTTTTTTGCTCTTCTTTGCAGATTTTGGTAACTCTGAAAGAGAAAATTAGAAAATGTCGTTACGCGTCATCAACGCACACGAGCAGAAACGATCCTGAGCTCAGCTCACAGTACGCGTCCAGACGTACCTACAATAACTACGGGCGGTGAGTCTACTTCTAGGTTTTGAGACAAGGCGTTGGATACAGTAACCCTGTTGGTGGAGAGCATCTCATCTGGGATCATGTAGGCGTAGCTGAGGAAGTGTTCTGTTGCGGCCAGAAGAAAGCAACTTAGCAGCAGGGAGATGTGCATTTTTCTATGGAAGAAAAAAAAAATCATAACAATATAAATTGTGACACCAGAAATAATAAATTCATATTTCCAAAATTCTTTTGTAATTGACCTGATGAAAAATGTTTGAATGAGACAACATTTGAAGATCAAATATAATTTGTTTAGCTCAGTTTTGTCATCACTGTCACATTAATGGCTACAAACACATCAGCTGCATGTGACTTTTTAAAAAAATTTTATGCCACACCTGTCACATCCGTGTCCGCTGCAGCAGTTTGTGAAAATAAATCTGAGACTTCAGTTTCCGTTTAATCCAAACTAAGAGAAAGAAAATTGACTGTAAGAAATTTAAGAGTACAAAAAGAATCGTTTCAGCTTCTGGGTCAGCATTTTGGTTTCCATTGCGGTGTGTGCGGCACAGACACTGTCGTTGTACTGATCTCCAAAATACCAGGATAAATAATCACTTCTTTGTCAAACTTATGATTGCATTGTTCAGAATATGCACCTGATGCAGATGCAGTTTATTATGCAAAACTAGATCAGTGCATTTCATTGATGCTTTTATTTTGTGTTTTAATTCCCTGCCTATCTCTGCCTCCTCTCGGGCTGCTGTGTTTTGCTTCCCGTGCTCAGCACTTTAATCAGCGGTTGCTGTTTTTAAAGTGCTTTATAAATAAAGTTGGGTTGACTTGATGTGCAGGAACACACCTCACAAGCTCAACATACCTACTAGAAAATGACAGACATCATACTTGCTAATGAAGGATTTTTCTAATATATGCTTTAGTGTGACAAATGTGCACAAACAACAACACGACAAACCAACAACACGACAACTGAGTTAAATGAAAATAGTTTAAAAATGCTCGTCAGTCCTGGTGGGCCTCACATTAAAATAGAGAAATTTAATGCGCAGTCAAAATGAAGTCTGAATTTTATTAAGGACTGAAGTTACATATGGAGGTGGCTGCTTTGACTGTCAGGTGGATGGCAGCACGGGCTGCTGTCTGTAAGCTTCATCTCCGTTAATTCGTGTCACCTAATTAGACCGTATTTGTGAAGCGGATCCCTTTGAAGCTTTTTAATTCGTTGTCGTGTGAAGCGGGCTCTTGTATAACCTGCACTGTCCGAGACTTGGCACACCACTTGTCTGACTTCACAAACTTCTCGTATGACATTACAGTCAGGATGATCTGCAGAGGATCATTCATCCGTTTTCCAGTTCGGGCCAGACTAACGGGTGAATTTAGAAGCTGCAGTTAACCTCTGAAACTGGATAACCTTCAGGAAGCCCACGCAGGCACAGGCACAACACGAGTCTCCCTCCACACAGAACGGCCTCAGCTGAGCAGGAGGTTTGCACTCTGTTATTATATTTCAGTTCTAGGTTTCAGTGTGTTATATATTAGCAACAAATACACATTTGACTTGTACAAAAGGTTTCTGTGTTTCTCACACGGATCCAGTGCTAACTGATCTGAATAGGACTGCAGGGCAGCAGCCGTGTGGAGAGTGCCGTTCGGAGTGTTGGGTAGGGTTGCTGCTTTGAGGTCAGTGAGAAGGCTCTATTTTTTTCTTTCACTTGTTCTGTTCCAGGTCCAGTTTCTTTGGCTTCTTTTCCTCTGACTTACAAAGCATAAGTGGTCATTATGCAAACATGAATATCACTACAAGTTTGTGCATTTCTGCAAGTAACAGCGTAACATCTCTCTCTCTCTCTCTCTTGTTCTTGTTTGAAAAATGGTTAAAATGACTTGCATCCAAATATTTGATGAAAAAGGGAACCCTGTACTGCTGCCTCTCGCCCGATAGGCTCCAGCCTCCCCACGACCCCGAAAAGGATGAACAGGAGAAACTGGATGTAACCATGAATGTAAGTGTAGTTTAAAAAGTGTTTTAAAACTAAAGCTCAAATGTACCTCGGCTGAACTTTGTGTTCTGCCTGCTGTTGCTGAAAGCTTTTGTACACTTTTAGTTGGTTATATTTGGATCCTGCACCTTTCCTGGCATCAAGCCCGGGGTTGCAAGACACTTAATAAAAAAAATCCCTACAGTCTATAAATAAATAAAGAAATACAAAAGGAACTATATCCTCAACAAATGCAAAATCACAAAAACACAAAGCTCGCTCTTCGGTGGTAAAAAATGCTTGAGAACAAATGTATTCTCATGAAACTGAATTTTACATGTTATTTTTGGGCTTTTCTTCTGTTTTTGTTTTTTTTTTTCTTATTGGAAAACATTTGATTAACTTCGGCGCCATTGCAGTTACTCCGTTCCCACGCCCAAACAGCTGTAGTTTGTCCGTCTGCTTTAAAGCCACGTCTCCTGTAACTCATACTGTAAATGTTTGTTCCACACGGCCAGACTCTGGATAACGTTATTGTAGCCAACATCCTCAGACCCACATCCTCCTGCAGGATAAAGAAAACCGAGCCCGTCGGTGAATAATCACGTTTTGTGGACGCTAAAATACTCAGCAGAGCATCACAGACTCATCGCACACTCTTCCAGCTGATTCAGCCAATATTTAAATAACCTAATCTGTTTAAATCTCATCTGTTCACTCGAGACCAAAATAGTTTTAAGAACCATTTGATAGCAGTTTTTATAGCAGCCTTTCCTGAAATATTTTCTAATATAATATTTAATATTTTAGTTGATTTCTGTTTAGCTCTCCAAGATCTCCATCATCAGTGGTTGACCTGTTATTATTATTATTATTATTATTATTATTATTATTAACCACAAATCAAGTAAGTTTATACAGGGGCGTGCTTTCCACTTTGCTGGATTAATTCTTTTCATCAGTCTCAGGTACTTCTGGGAGTATTTCTGGATCTGATTTATACCTGTTTGTTTTGTTTTTTTTGTTTCGTAAAGGTGTAACTGATATCTGCGTACGCAGTGTGTTCGCTGGTTTCCGCTGCAGAATGGTGTCTGTTTTTAATGCTGTGCTTCGTGAGGGCCTCCAAATTCTTTGCAATTTTCTGCTGAGAAATGTTATTCTTACATTATTGAACTATTTGGCCGCACAGGCTTTCACGGAGTGGCAAACCACACCCCATCTCTACTTATGAAAGAGTCGGCCTCTCTGGGATGCTTTTTTTTTAAATACACATGTTTAATACTCATGTTACTAATTTGCCAGATTAGTTGTCACATGGTCCACCAGATGTTCTTTGCGTTGCACAACTTTTCCAGTTTTAATTACAACTATCCCAGCTGAAACATGCTGCTAGCATCGAATTTAAGAGTATGCTTTCAAAACACCAATAAAAAAAAAATCAGCATTTGACAGTCTGTTATGTGACATTTTCAGTAAAATGTAGCATTTAAATGATGTTAAAAATCATTGCATTTTATTACTTATTTATATTTTACACAGAGTCCAAACACTTTGTACATGAAGGCAAAATAAGATATGAGAAAGCACTTTTAATCTGGATAATCCATGTTTTTACCTGCAAACGTGAAAATGTGGTTTTCTACTAGACTTTGATGGCACTGAATTTACCATCATTAAATTTGTCTCTCTAAGCGGGCTCACAGTAAACAGAATCACACCCGTCTGCTAATGGCGTGTTTACTGGGTCATCATTTTCTTAATATAAAATAAAAAGAAAGAGCGCTGCGTTCACCCTCACCCCTTCCTTACATGCCAACCCCTGACAACTCAAATTCCTCAATCTTCATTTTGTATCTATCGCAAATATGTGGATCAGATATATAAAACAATTTTTTTAAAAATCTGTAAAAAGGCTTCGATTTGTGGCTGAAGTTTCCCACCGGAGGTCTGCACAGTTAACGATAGGCATGAATTCAAAGCTGTGCTCTGTGACACAATGAAAACATGTTTTAGCGCCTTCTAATGCTCACAGGTCTGAGACTCAGAAAATAGATTTTAAGTACCGCTTTGAGCACCAAGCATTTCCTTTGAATTGCAGGGCAAACATAAAAGGAATGCCAAACACACACACTGAGTCAAAAGCCACCTAAAGCCACCTTAATATGTCTCCTTCCCTGCATCTGGATAGACTTTAACACATCAACCAAGGATCAGGGATGCTGTTTCTCATGTGGCTTTGGAAACCACACTCTATGGTGCATTGGGACATTTCAAAGCAGAATGATTTAAAGAGGTGAATCAATGACAGAAAGTTCAGAGGGAACATTAACAAGCAACAAAAATATGTACAGATGTGCAGGCGAAATATGAAGTGTAAAGTTCTCTCCAGATACGAGGTGCACACGGCGGATCCGAGCAGGGAAGGTATCGCTCGCGTCAATATTTTGTTCTTAGAAACCTGAAAGGTGGTTTGTAGGCTAAGATAATGAAGATAGGTAACATGCTGTAAAACTTTAAAGTGATATTTCAGTATGAAGCACGTCTTAATGACTTGTTGAGACATTTATTTATATATTTTTAGATCCTCAAATCGACAAATTAATGTCTACTGCAAAGGCATCTCTATTTATGTGCAAAGGGAATGTTTTTCTAGACTCAGGTCATCCATATAATCTAATGTTTGGACTCAGTCCTGATTAAAATGCTGTATTTCCTCTCTCCCTCTCTAAAGAGTTAGAAGATCAAAATGTTACACTTCTGTTCTTGTACGGTTGGACATAAAGTGAAAGTTACACCAGATGAAGACAATACACTGACTTTTTAAATATGGCTTATTAAATACTCAAATATGATATCAGGTACCATATGGCACAGCAAATCAGTGGACCGTGAAGTGTGAGGACTACTTGATGAACACTTCCAGAGAAGCCTCCTGAAATAAATAATTCTCAAAAAGTGTAACAAAACGGCAAAAGAGACATTTTTACAACCAAATTCACCACGCAGGGAAAACACCACCAATCACCCAGAAGTACCCTCATGAGCGATTTGTGAACATCAACGTAAGCACACTCTAACCATCTCTCATAACGAGCTCCACAAAGAAAAAAAAATAAGACAATCATGATCTAGCCAGAGATCATAAACATGCGCTGTTCCTTACAAATACTTAAAAACAAACCAATGAAAGAGTGAATAAATGAACAATGACTGGTCTTTAACTCTGGTCTTCTGATGTACTGGTCATGTGGTGCTGAATGGAGAGCTCCTGTAAGATCTGCATTTCGTGCTGTGATATTCTGTGTTGTTCACCTGTTGTTGCGACTTCTGAAGTGATGATAACAATAAAGGAGACAGCAGTGCTGTTACTGCCTGGAAACCTTCCTGTTTACTTTAGATTGTAGACGATTACACCTCACAAACAGCTTTGTAAAAAATACATAAAGGGCGCGCTTAGTTTATGGTGTGAGGAGAATAAGTCATGTTAGTCGTGCAGCTCACCTTGATTTGTGCGCCTGTAAGTGTTTGGATGGTGGCATAATTTTCATAAAACTGGACATTTACGGGGTAGATTCTATTTTAAAATCTGATTAAAATACAGAATTGTGTCTTTAATTTTGAACTAAGCTTTTTTCGGATGAGAAATTGCGTTAATCGTTAAAACCAGACATTTTTTAAATGTGAACTATTTGGTACAGGGCAGCACGGTGGCATCGGGGTTAAGCACTGCTGCCTCACAGCAAGAAGATCCTGGGTTTGAATCCTTTCTCACATGAAAGTGAAAAATTCTGAGCTCTGAAACACACTTGAAAACTAAAATGTGGCTCTTTGGAGGAGCTTCATTCCTACCAGCTATTTTTGTGCAAATGAAGCCAAACTACATGCCATGTTAATATAATATTAAATTGATAATAATGCGTGGGAGTACAGACTTAAGCTCAACCTAAATTCTAATTCTAAAGAATTTACTCAACGTGAACATCTGCTGAGTTCAAGTTGACTTTTTGCATTTGTTAAAATGTGTATGTTTAAAAAGCAGCACAGGGGGAAATTTTTTATAGCTCTGTTTGCTGTTCCCTGTTGTAGAAAGACGGCTTTGCCTTCACAGTCAAACACAATAATGAGCACAGTCAGGTGTTAAAGTGTCGTTTGACGGGTGGGGGAACCCTGAGATCGGGTAAAGCTGGTACAAATTTGGAATTCAGTGAGTGGATCACCTTCAGTTAAATCTGCTGTCTGCTACCCTCGATGAACACCGCAGCTTCTCTGCATCAGTCCAACACAGTGCGTTACTGTAAAGTTCACCACAGTGCTGCACACTAACCCACCTCCACTGAACTGATGAGCATTTTCGTGCAACTAAAGCTGTGGAGGACACCGTGATGATAAATCCCCTCAAACGAGTCTCATTTGAAAATGAAGGAAGTATAAATTAGAGATATTTCTGTTACAGTGTAAACAAGTAAAAGTAAAAAGCTGTCAGAAAAAACACTGAAATAAAGACACCTGAAAGGTAAACACAGTAAAGATGTATTTACTCTTTGCTTCTTCGCACTTCTGTAAAAACTGCATGTTTATTGTGATGATTATGTGTGAGAGTGATTTTTCTTTCAGCTAATGGTGTGATACATCCCACGGGCAAGCCAGAGTTTCCTGCCAAGCCATAAACGCTCTGCTTACTCAGACATCTACAAAGATTCACCCCCACCACTGCAGGTCCATGCCCGCTGTTTTCTCTCTCCCTTCGCCTCTTAAACTCACATCTATACACCTTATAATTGATGCCTCGTGTGCAGGACGAAGATACAATTGTATCAACAGGGAATTCCGTTGCTAGAAACCTTAAATCATCCCAGATGATTTGTAGCTTAAGGTACGGTAACGTAGAACTACATTTTCTGCAGCGTTTAACTGATCATATTTTCATATTTCATGCTTTATCTGTTCATGTGGTTAGAAAGAAGTTTGGCTCTTTGCCCGTCTGTTTCTTTTCTAATTAGTAAAGTAAAAAGTTTCAGCTCTGATCTTGACATCTTGGCGTCCCTCTGACCGCTTATTAAGGACACGACCACTTAAATATGCTCACATACTGTAGTATATATGCTGAGCCACACTGCAGGACAAACCGGCTGCGTGTGAGCTGCAAAGATTTGGTGAAGCGCTTCCAGAAAATAAGTACTGCACAGTGAAATGCACACATTCATTCCTGAAGTATAGAGCTGGGAGTAGATGTAATTTTTTCGTGCCACTGATGAAGAAATTACAACAAAACATTATATCTGTGCAAAAAAAACCTATTTTTTCCTGTTGTGTCACATACTGAGTGGTTTTTTTTAAAAATTTACGCACAACAGAGGTGACCCACGAACACAGTTTTATGCACACTGACAAGAAACACATTCCTTCTGCCACCACATCCACTCCACGGGATTAGAGGTGTGTGTGTGTAAGTGCATGTTAAAATTGGAAGGCTTAACTGCATATAAAAGGCGCACAAAAGAAAGGCACGCAAAAAAACTTCTCATCATTCATTCATTCAGCCTCCACTTCCTCTCAAATGGACCATAATAGAAACCTCTTTTACTTTACAGACAAGGGGAAAAAATCTAAAACAAGAAAACCTGCGAGTGAATCAAGATCAGGAAGAAAAAAGGATAAAAATCTGGCGATGTTCCGGTTGTTCCCGGTTGCAGGTGCACACTGAAAAAAGCTTCTGACCTAATTCAATCATTTGAGGACGTTTGATAACGATCTTAAATTGTGTAATTACAACAGCCTTAAACTACGTTAACTGTGCGGTTTTAAGAGGAAAATGAATCCAGTTTCTTCTTTCCATTAATCTCTGTAATGACTGTGTACATACAGTCTGTCTGTGTGTACCCGATCTCCTCCAATCTGAACAAAACTCTGCACGAACATCATCACACATACAACAATTATTAGTATCTATAAGTTTTTTGAAAAAGATTTATTATAAATCCCAGTTCTTTTAATTTTCATATATATTTAATTCATTACATTCCCCATACGTGACTTAACAATCAAGAAAATTTGTATCCATGATGGAATTTTGAGTCCGCGTTAAATATGAAGGAAGACTTTGAAAAAGAGCCTCAGACTCGCAGTTTTTTGCTAGTATGAAACAAAGACGGTAGGTGAACACGGGCAGGATCATTGTCAGCTACCCCGTCGTTAAAAGAACTGCTGATGTTTCATGCTGATATAATGATTTTCATTACCAATAAATGAGTTATGAGAAGTGGATTGATATCTCTGGTGGTGGCACTTTGGCACGTCAAAAGAAAAAGTGAAAATGAACTTCATGTAACCAAGCACGACCTGATCACTAACAGTTCTCACATCAAAGATGGTGAGATTTTTTTTTTTTTTCTCCTAGCAACACCAAGACAAAACATCTGATCTTCACAGAAATCAGTCCCAGGATCCCTCTCTGGGAGTTGTCTGTTCAAACACACTCACGCACTCATATTCTTTTGAAGACACATGGCTTAGGAAATTGTGGTGAAGCCGGGGCAAGAATAACAGCACAGTGCCCCAGTGGCCTGGTTCTCATTTTGAAATAATTTTCAGTAATTTCCATCGCCATGGAAGTCAGCAATAAACTCACGGGGATCCCTTTTAAATTGATCTGCTTTGTTGCAGAGGTCTGCTGGCTCTACATTATATCTTTGGTGTCTTTGTTTTTTAATACCTTAAAAAAAAAAAAGTGAAGTTTAAAAAAAACCCATAAACTGCTCTTAACCTTTTAACGAAAAAAACAAAGCAAGCTGAGTATAAAACAATTACACTTCTGATTTTTGTCTTTTTGATCTGAACGCCATGAATGTTAAAGTGGACCTGAAATCAGAAATTATTTAACAATAAATTATAATAATGTTTCATACACAGGAATCATTGCTTTATGTTGTTTATTTTGAAAAGCATAAACATGTGCCCATTACACGGAGACAAAAAGTTCACTCGGTCTCTTATTTTGAAATTAAATCCTAGTGTCTAAAAAGCCTAAGAAGACGTCCTTTCGAAGGATCGGTGTCTAATAAAAATCATTTAACATCATTAAACATTTAACCTCAGTCCTGCACAGAGGCAACGAAACGTGCAGTTGGTCATATTTTAGGGATTAAAAAAGGGGTCGTTTCTCGGTGCCTTCAAAAACTGGCCTTTCGGGCCAGCAGCTTTTTTTCCCCCCGGGGTGAGGGTGGACGTGTTTCTCCTCGTTTTGTCCTCGCACACTTTCACAGTTACGGTTGGATTTGCTTCAACTGTCCGGCTGCCAGAACCCAGAGAAAGATGGTTTAAGTAGAACAAAATGTTTGCTGCTCTCGTCTGCATTCCCCTGAACTGTGACTGTTTTACACAGTAAATACTTTTTTAAGTTCTGGAGCATTTCCAGCTTGTCCACATGTTTTTCCAAGTTTCAGAAACGGAACATAAATGGAAGAAGAATATTTATCTTTGGATGATCTGTCATCAAGTATTCGTTTGCAAACAAGGGAAACGAATGTCACCGTTAGTGTTTGTGTTTGTATTTGCTGCGTAGGGAACATCAGCCTGTTTGTTTAAGAAAAAATGACCCTGATATAACTTTATATTGGAATTACTATTTTTAGTATTCCCCTTTGTGTTTTTGAACTAGCCCACACTTACTGTGAGCAACCAAACGGGTTAATCATCGGTGTGTTTTTGTTCCCGCAGACACAGGCCGCAGAAGTTTGTGATCATTTCAAATGTGAGCGTTGTGGGGAAACAAAGGTCCTTTTTAAATATATTTTATAGAATGGAATATTTTATAGCCACGAAGAGAGGTTTGCATCTCCTGCCTTCACAGAGGGCAGGCAGCATCGTCTTCACACTGGACGACAAACCGGTTTCTCTCCAAAACAGCAAATCAAACGCTCATGAAAAGCTCTCCGATCCTTCCTGTGGCGCGGTTCTTTTTTTTTTTTTTTCCCCAAATACTTCAAATTCTCTCGTTCGACAAAATATGTGCATCAAACCTGCAAAGCTTTCCCATTTTTCCACTGCTGTCTGACCCTGCTGGAAACATGCAGATGAAAATCTGACCGCACGGAAAATGAGCAGCGAAGCAGAGCTTCGGAGTTGGCTGGAGTGCATCGTGTGCTCATAACTCCCAGTGGAGCTTTACGTTTTAAAACTCAATAACCAATATTATGACAGGGGGAAAAAAAATGCATGCGCTAAACAATAATGACATGGGGTATTAATGAATGTGTACATAACGAAGCTCCCGAGGGTTCAGGCCGCACCTCTGGGGAACAATTAAATGCAGTTTCACATTTCAGCAGATTTGCTGACTGAAAACGTGGACGAGCTTCAGTTTCTTAGTGCTAGGATCTGCCGGCCTCGTACGAGAACCAAATGCTGACAAATATTAAAGGTCGAGCATCAAAGATGGAGCTCGGCTTATTTGGATTTTCAAGGATGAGGTGCATGAGTGGTGAGAAAATGCTACTTCATCATTTTTGCAGCGCGATCAATGCCGCAGCTGCTCTTATGCGCTTTAGATTAAAATAATCAGGAGTGCATCGAAAACGAGAATCCACTTCAAAAACAGAATTTAGATAAAAAGCTCAAACTGCTGTGACATCATGTCCTTTTTAAGAAGTGGATCAGATTTACTCTGACACGGTTTCACAGGCTTTGTTACAGTGTGTCGACTGTAAGCTGGATTCCCTGCGTCCCTGCGCTGTGCAGCTTTTTTACTTGGACATTTTAGCACCACAAATGGATTGTGTGTTTGTTTTGTTAACAGTTATGGAGGCACTTGAAGCGTTCCCTATTAAAACTCTCTTTCAGGCTAATCGGTGAACACGCATCGCTCCTTATAAACACAGAAAAGAATACGAGCAAAATGATATTCCCCAGCAGACCACTGAACAGGCTCTGCTACGTTCCAAGGAACTGCTCTTAAAGAGGTCAAAGGTCAGCTGCTAAATAACACTGGTGTGGCTCAGCCTTTTGTTTGTGTTCGGACGCAGCAATCTGGGACCCGAGAGCGTTTCATCTCTGTCATCAGTGTGAGTGAGGGCGCTTTAAAGAGCAGAGCAGCGGCTTCTGGCAGTTCAGACTTCAGGGGGATAAATCAGCCAGACAGTAGTTTTAATGTCTGTGTCTCCTCTATCATCTGCCATCTGGGTCCACTTTGCACTGCGTGCCTTTTATCTGTTAGTTCTTCCACAGGTAGATGTAAATTATTTCGAATAATACCTGTTTAGAAAAGTGAACATTTTTCTGCTTTAGTTTAAATGTATTTAAATGATAAAGATATATCAAGCTGTTTTTGTTTGTTTTTATCCTCTATGAAATCCAGCAAATTAAAGCAGCCAGGCCACGCTACAAACTGCTGATGTTTCATTTCTCACACGCCAACGTTTCAGTCAAACTCCACAGGACGAGGAGCTGTCTTGCACAAACTCTGTAACAAAGAACAACAAGAGGAGTTTCACTTTGCAAAGTGAATAACGACGTTGTTACATTCCCGCTGCAGCACAGTGAGACCTGCCCGATGCATCGGATCGAGTGTGTGTGATGGCACCGTCAGAATCAAAGGGCCGGCCGGCCGGCATCCAGCTCGATGTTTTATCAGAACGATTCTGTCACAACTGTTTATTCATTGCTGCATAAAAACTGCGCATTATTGAGCTGGTTTGTACTGAATTATTGTTGTTTTTTAATTATGAGAAAACTTCAAGAAAACTTCAAGAAAAGACCAAAACCAAGTCCATCTGATACTTTTTAGTGAGCGAATAGGACGGTAGCATGAAAGCATGCCTTTATTATGTAATAAACTACAACTACATTCAGCAGTCTACTATAATGCAGCGGTGTTTTCTGGTAGCAACATGCCACCACGGTGCAAAACTGCCAAAATGTGTTTAGACATTTAACAGCATAGAATATTAATCTAACAGTTAGTCTTTGTGCTCCTATTGAAAGGTGTCATCTCTCCAAAGGTAACTAAGATCACGTGCTTACTTTAAAGAGAGGACCGATCACTAACTGCAGTAATGCGTCCTTGTTTTCTAAAGTAATTAAATATGAAGCGGCGATAATCCCTTTTGTCCAAATAAACTGGTTATCTTGTACTCACTCAAAGAACTGAATCCAAAAATAACAAAAGGCCGGTTATTTCATTATTAAAATAAATAAAAGGGCTCCAGCGTTCAGCATCCACTAATGCTAGCAGGTACTCAACTGTCACTTTGCATGAAAGACAAAATTAAAGCTATTACAGAATGTTTATTTTAAATGAAAACAGGAAAGCATCCGACACGTTCGTCCACGAAAGACCAAATTATTCATTTTATTCAGCAGAATGAATAAGAGGCCCTGTTAAGTGAGTTTTGGACATATTTTTTTGCAAATGTCACAGGGAGATCATCTCTGTTGCCGAGGTTTGCCGATGCTCTGGAACCTCCGCGTTTAAATGTTTCCATGTTTAAGAATCTTCTGCATGAAAATAAGTGACAAAAAAAGAAAAAATTGTTCTGGCTGCATTATGAGCAGAAAAGTGTCTGGATAATGTTTCACGTTTTCTGTCCTCACTGCAGTGGCTCGGCAGGATGATATCAGAGTTGTGAAGCTTGACCTCAACCGACCAGCGAGTTCTTGATTAAATTGATGTTTCCCAGAATGCCACCTGACAATGAACATTATGTAACGCAGGTTCACGGGCTGACCGTTTATGTTTTAATATGTTGATTTAATTAAATCTAATGTCATTAACTCGAATAATAAACTATGATGCGTGAGATGTGTGATAAACGTTATCCACGAGCCAAGACAAACTTATTGTCTTTGCATGATTATGTTCAGTGTGCAGTATTCCCATTAATGCCATGAATTTTTCCTATTGTGTGTTTTTAAAATGAGTACACTTTACAGATTGCAACATTTCCAACATTTAACAATGGAAATATTTAAGTTTTAAGAAATAAATAATATTTGTTGAAGACTGTATGTTTCATAATACATATCAAGCATTACAGATAGACATTCTATAGAGTTATTAATGTAATGTATTTAAAAGATCTTCATGAGCTGGAGGAACTGATGCTCTGTGATATCTCAGCTGCTCTGCTGTTGCTTTCAAGTATCTACTGTACAAGTATTATTGATTTTATTTTCCCCTTTCATTTCTTCATTTTGGAGAGCGTCTCAGCACAACGATCCCTGACAGCTGCCAACGGTGGTCGATAGATGGAGCCCTGACAGAGCTGGCGCCCTCCGGGAAAACGATCCGAGGAACGACCCTCGTCGTTTCTGATATTCCTCGCTGCAGATGTTTCTGAGAACACGTGTGAAGACCTGAATATCCCGCAGACATCTGCGGAAGCAGCTCCGGTCCTCTGTCACAGATTACTACTTGATCAGCTTCTGTATTTTATTAGTAATTTTGCATTAACGGTTGCATCCCGAAAAAAAACTCAGAGTCGTTGAACACTTGATATGAATAATACAGTTCCTCTCTTCAGTGACTAATTAGTGTCTCATCACTGGTCCAAGATTTTGATATCAACTCTATAATGTGAGCTGGATCCACTGCATTTTATAGGCCAGAGCTGGGGAAATCCCCTCTAAACAACTGGCTCATGGTAAACAACATTTGAGGAAGTTTTTCTCAACGAGCTCATAAAGGATGACTTTGAGCAAATGAAGCGAGATTAAGGCACAAAGATCATAAAGAGCGTGTTTTTAAAATTCATCAGTGGTCTGGATGTCGGAGCCTCAGAGGTCTGTGCTGTACTTTCCTCCCCGTTCCTTTCCAGCGCTCAAACGATTTCAAGGAACGGCTCAGATAAAACGAGATATGAAGAAACTCTGTTTGTCTTACCTGTGATTGCCAGGCCAGCTGTCTGTTAGTATGCCACGCTCTCAGTTTCTCCGTCTCCCTCGTTTCTTGTTTCTCTCAGCTCCTCTATCCCCCCCCTTTTCCCTGCCTTGCTTCAAGTCTTTATTTCTCTTCTTCTTTGGTCCACAAGTCACCACTCTCCTTTTCTCTCCTCCCTCTCTTTTTTCACACTTCACCTCTGATTTCTTCTTTTTTGGGGGCTTTTTTAAAAACTTTTTTCCTCTAGCCGTCTTGTCCCGCTTCCTCTTTTTCTCTCTGTCTGTATGAGTTAGCCTCTTTCCCAAAAATGTGTTTTCATCCTGCTCTCCTCTGTTTCTTCTTTTTTCTCTTCTTAAGTAGCAGTACCTTTCTGTTGATAATGAAGACACACTGGGAGGCTTGTGCTGGAGGCGGGACCAGTGCTGCAGTGCTTTGGGGGATGGGAAAGGTCATATTATGCCGAGAATGGACAGATTAAAAAGACCCTCCAGTGAAGTGCTCTGATGGTAAGTGGCAAGATGCATAAAAAGCCAATTACTGGACTTTTGGGAAAATCTTCCTCCAATAACGTTTATCTGTTTCATCTTTCTCTGATGTCTGATAGGGTAAGCTGATAATTCCCCAGCCTGTCCCGGGCACTTGCGCTTCCTGGAGTAATTTTGGGGTGTTTAGCGCTCCATCGGGGTTGTGGGCTGGAACCTACATCCCACTTCCAGACAACACATTAAATCTAACTGTAAGCAGGTGCCCCACACCGGATAAGTGAAAAATTATTTTCCTCATTTCTGTCATCTCCTTCTCATCACCCGGTTGCCCCTCCTGAGAGTTTTTCTCCCCACTGACACCAAGTACATGCTAATTAGGGATCTATCTGATCTGGTTCTTTCTCTAATAACTACAATCTTCATCTTAAATAATACAAAGCTTCTAAAGATGACTGTTGTTGTGAACTGGTGTTTTATAAATGCATTGTGTCAGTGTAAAAACTAAAAAAAATGTGTCATTGGTTAAATACTAGACCATTAACTGAAGAGCTGTAAAAAAGCGACTGGACCTCTTTCAGTTATTTTTTTTTAAGATTTATTTTTGGCCTTATTGACAGATGTACAGTGAAGGGAGACAGGAAGGCGGGGGAGAGGAGTCAGGGAGGACATGCAGCGAATGGCGGCACGGTCAAGACTCGATCCAGTGCCGGCCACATTGCCAAGCAGCATTCGCGGTTGCCTGCTCACGCCCTGAGCCACCCTGGCGCTCACGTCTTATCCAAGAGGCTGCTTCACTTCTAAAACTAAAAGGTGGAGAGTCCCAGGTATTTAAAACCTGGTGGTAGTTTCCCCCATTGGGGTGGCCATTGACCCACTGTTAATCATGTGTGTCAGCACACAGTCAAGGTGTGGAAAAGGGGGTGGGTCATTCCCATCAGGGGTTTGGGGTGAAACCACCGAGCCCTTGCCCCACTCTATCAAGTGAGCTACTGAGTGAGAGTTGAAGCACCTGGAAAGGGATCTCAAGACTGCACTGAGGTAGGTGACTGACAGCCACCACCTCTGTGCAGCGATGGTTGTTCCTGAAGGACATAGATGGCCTCCTTAACTCCTCTTCCAGGTCCAAAATGAGAATACTGGCATCCAATTCAATTCAGTTCAATTCAATTTTATTTATATAGCGCCAAATCACAACAAACAGTCGCCTCAAGGCGCTTTGTATTGTGGGTAAAGACCCTACAATAACACAGAGAAAACCCAACAGTCAAAACGACCCCCTATGAGCAAGCACTTGGCAACAGTGGGAAGGAGAAACTCCCTTTTAACAGGAAGAAACCTCCAGCAGAACCAGGCTCAGGGAGGGGCAGTCATCTGCTGTGACCGGGTTGGGGCTGAGTGGAGAGAGACAGAGATTAATAATAATGATTAAATACAGAGTGAAGTATAAACAAGTGAAATAAAGGTGAATGAGAAGAAACAGTGCATTATGGGACCCCCCTCAGCAGCCTAGGCCTATAGCAGCATAACTAAGGGGTGGTTCAGGGTCATCCTTGAAAGAGTGTCCTTTATCTTTTAGGTGCAGAAGTACAGCTGATTCTTGGTGGCTCTTCTGTGCTGGGCGATGTGTTGGTGGAGACTGAGAAGATCTGGAAGATCTACACAGGCTATTGTTGCATTTGTGGAATTTGGTCATAGATTTTAAATTCAGGATTGACTGACTTCCTCTTTTATTGTATCTGGCACTAAGTCAGGCTTTTGTGAATGTCAGTGGCTTTGTAAGTTGTTGAGTGACCCAAGATGAAAAGTCAAAGTACTTCAGTTCATCCTGAGGGGAAACATCACTGTACCAAACTTTACGTTGTTACAACATGAATGAGGAAACCTCTGTATGTGTCTGTTTTTTAAATTTTCTTAGACAACCTTTCACCTGATTTACTCCAAACAAAGTGGATATATTGGTTTTAGGCTAGTTGAATGAGGAAAAGATCAAATTTATGGGCTCTTCTGGCTTCACAGGTCATCCAGTTATTAGACAATAGAGAGCTTTTTGACCTCACAGTCATTGTAACACTTCTCTGTGACCTCGTCATGTCACCAATTCATACAAGATTATGAGCAAACCTCCACTGACTGTGTTGACCACCTTTGCTCATGCATCATCTAGAAGATAAGTCAGTCCAAACTGTGAGGATATTTTCTACAAAATTTCTTGGCTGATAGTTATGGAGACACATGACCAGCCAATAGAACGATGCCACACACAATGCTACTTGCATAGAAGAAAAAACTTTGTAAAGATGGTTACTTTTATAATGGATATCTTTGAATTCCTTTTTATTTGTTTTGTTATAATTTCAGATTACATTTGACAGTTGCCATGACTAACCCAGTCTGTGATAATGCAGGTTGAATAAAATACCTAAATGAAGTAGTCATTCTATTATAGAGAAGATTATAGGGTATTCATACCGCAAATATGATATTTTAAAAAGATAGAAGCTGTTGCCCTAACATTTCTCAGTTAAGAATAACACTTTTGTTTCCCGTGATCAGCTAATCTGTGTCTGAATTTCATACAACAAATGTTAAAACCACAGAAATGTATTCTGCCCTCTGGCACTCATCAGTAAACATCAGTTATCTAAATCTTACAAGTTACTATAAATGACAGTAGGAAACATACCCAGAATCTGCACATAAAACAACTGTTTGTGCACATAACAGGCACACATGGCATGTACGCTGATGCTGAGATTAAAAAAAAAAAACCTGACCCCTGCATTCTGACATTTTGGAAACTTGGAAAACTTGCAACACAGATGGTTTAGTGGTGAGATGAAGCCAACTGTTGGAGTAAACTCCCTCACAGATTCAGTTTCACTGCAGCTAAAATAAATAATCATCCATGTGTCAAAAGACAAAATCAAAACTTACCAGTTCACATCTGCACTTGATTTTTTTTTTTAACAAATTATTAAAGTACAGAGGTTGGACAATGAAACTGAAACAGCTGGTTTTAGACCCCAATAATTTATTAGTATGGTGTAGGGCCTCCTTTTGCAGCCAATACAGCATCAGT